>QLIY01001280.1:31830-44811 GCA_003260075.1 Phallusia mammillata | reverse complement strand
CCACTAGCCCCCCAAAATGGTTCAATTTTTTAAACAATGTCTGAATTGCATGAAATTTGGACAGTTTGTAGAGTGTACCATTTGTAGGTGTTGATGTTCTGTTAAACTCTGTAGTACCTATCATTTACTCCACTAGACTGCTAGAGTCATGTACAATTCACCATTAATAGGACCTGATTGTTTTGTTGTGGTCACAGTGTCTGTGCAGTGGCAATGTGTGCTAAGCCACCCTGGTTACTCTTACAGCCCCAAATATGTTTTTACATGCTGTCTTTTGTCAAATTTGTGCNACTCTTACAGCCCCAAATATGTTTTTACATGCTGTCTTTTGTCAAATTTGTGCTCGCTCAGTGCACAGCTGACGCAATGGGAGTGATTGACGATAGTGGCACATGGAAAAAAATGCCTCTGCTTCACGCATGAACGCAGCTGCCACTTGACCATTTTCTCACTGGTTGGGATTAAGATGTTATGATGTTAGTTATATTGCGCTGTAAAAGTTAATGTAGGTCAACTTATTCATGTTTCGAAACACAGAGCGACAACGCAGCATGATTTGTTACACCTGTGTAACATGACTTCGGGGGGGGGGGGGGGGGGGGGGGGGGGGGGGGGGGGGGGGGGGGGGGGGGGTATGTAGAAACTTAAGGGGGGGGGGGGGGGGGGGGGGGGGGGGGGGGGGGGGGGGGGGGGGGGGGGGGGGGGGGGGGGGGGGGGGGGGGGGGGGGGGGGGGGGGGGGGGGGGGGGGGGGGGGGGGGGGGGGGGGGGGGGGGGGGGGGGGGGGGGGGGGGGGGGGGGGGGGGGGGGGGGGGGGGGGGGGGGGGGGGGGGGGGGGGGGGGGGGGGGGGGGGGGGGGGGGGGGGGGGGGGGGGGGGGGGGGGGGGGGGGGGGGGGGGGGGGGGGGGGGGGGGGGGGGGGGGGGGGGGGGGGGGGGGGGGGGGGGGGGGGGGGGGGGGGGGGGGGGGGGGGGGGGGGGGGGGGGGGGGGGGGGGGGGGGGGGGGGGGGGGGGGGGGGGGGGGGGGGGGGGGGGGGGGGGGGGGGGGGGGGGGGGGGGGGGGGGGGGGGGGGGGGGGGGGGGGGGGGGGGGGGGGGGGGGGGGGGGGGGGGGGGGGGGGGGGGGGGGGGGGGGGGGGGGGGGGGGGGGGGGGGGGGGGGGGGGGGGGGGGGGGGGGGGGGGGGGGGGGGGGGGGGGGGGGGGGGGGGGGGGGGGGGGGGGGGGGGGGGGGGGGGGGGGGGGGGGGGGGGGGGGGGGGGGGGGGGGGGGGGGGGGGGGGGGGGGGGGGGGGGGGGGGGGGGGGGGGGGGGGGGGGGGGGGGGGGGGGGGGGGGGGGGGGGGGGGGGGGGGGGGGGGGGGGGGGGGGGGGGGGGGGGGGGGGGGGGGGGGGGGGGGGGGGGGGGGGGGGGGGGGGGGGGGGGGGGGGGGGGGGGGGGGGGGGGGGGGGGGGGGGGGGGGGGGGGGGGGGGGGGGGGGGGGGGGGGGGGGGGGGGGGGGGGGGGGGGGGGGGGGGGGGGGGGGGGGGGGGGGGGGGGGGGGGGGGGGGGGGGGGGGGGGGGGGGGGGGGGGGGGGGGGGGGGGGGGGGGGGGGGGGGGGGGGGGGGGGGGGGGGGGGGGGGGGGGGGGGGGGGGGGGGGGGGGGGGGGGGGGGGGGGGGGGGGGGGGGGGGGGGGGGGGGGGGGGGGGGGGGGGGGGGGGGGGGGGGGGGGGGGGGGGGGGGGGGGGGGGGGGGGGGGGGGGGGGGGGGGGGGGGGGGGGGGGGGGGGGGGGGGGGGGGGGGGGGGGGGGGGGGGGGGGGGGGGGGGGGGGGGGGGGGGGGGGGGGGGGGGGGGGGGGGGGGGGGGGGGGGGGGGGGGGGGGGGGGGGGGGGGGGGGGGGGGGGGGGGGGGGGGGGGGGGGGGGGGGGGGGGGGGGGGGGGGGGGGGGGGGGGGGGGGGGGGGGGGGGGGGGGGGGNTAACACGCAACTCCATGTCGAAAAAAGCCCAATTGGGCATGAAAAGCGCAAACCTGCCCACTGAAAAGCTAATATCTCGGCTTGCACATAACTGGACGTGCTATCAGGCAGTCTTTTTGCACTGTGCAATTAAGGTATGTTTGTAGATCATTTAAAATCGTTGGTTATGCAATTGTTGTATCCCACAGTTTTGCGTCTTATGGCGGTTAACGACACGCCCCTCCTGCTGCGATCGGCGCCATAAAATGGAATATATAGGAAAACCACTATTCCAGTTTCCAGTTTTAATGATTGTGCCCTATTTTTACTGTTACCAAATCACATATGCACGTGTGTGGGGACCCATTAGATTATGTGTGCAAAAATAATTATGTTATGAAGTGCCAGGAAAAAGATAGGGGCCGNCCCCCCCCCCCCCCCCCCCCCCCCCCCCCCCCCCCCCCCCCCCCCCCCCCCCCCCCCCCCCCCCCCCCCCCCCCCCCCCCCCCCCCCCCCCCCCCCCCCCCCCCCCCCCCCCCCCCCCCCCCCCCCCCCCCCCCCCCCCCCCCCCCCCCCCCCCCCCCCCCCCCCCCCCCCCCCCCCCCCCCCCCCCCCCCCCCCCCCCCCCCCCCCCCCCCCCCTTATTTGATTGTAACGCGCTTAAAACGAGCTGGTGCCTCGAACTAACGCCGTGGATGCGTTGTGGCGCCCCCCCCCCCCCCCCCCCCCCCCCCCCCCCCCCCCCCCCCCCCCCCCCCCCCCCCCCCCCCCCCCCCCCCCCTCTAGTTTTTTTTCTGTCTAATGCTGGTTTGTAACGCTCATTTGGTAACGAAAGAGTGCTTCAAATTGATTCAAATTTAAATAGATGTTAGTTATTAACATGTTGACTGCCAACTACGAGTTATCTTGTAGTTGCTGATCTAGCCAGGCTTGCCAGATACGAGTATGCTCGTAGTAGACTTATTTGATTGTAACGCGCTTAAAACGAGCTGGTGCCTCGAACTAACGCCGTGGAAGCGTTGTGGCGACACCGAGACACCCTACACCAGCATGTTACCTACGAGTTAACTCGTAGCATGGCACACAAAATATTTTGACCTGATTTCAGAACGCCACTAAAACATGTTTGGCAAATTAGGAATATCCCTTGGCAGTCAACATGTTAATCCGGAATTGATCCTCCAGAAGTTTGACCCCGAATGACCCAGTGGTTCACCCATCGGCCCCCGAAACGTAAAATATTTAACGCCCCCCCCCCCTGTTAATCCGGAATTGATCCTCCAGAAGTTTGACCCCGAATGACCCAGCGGTTCACCCATCGGCCCCCGAAACGTAAAATATTTAACGCTGGTTTGTAACGCTCGTTTGGTAAAGAAGGAGTGCTTCAAAGTGATTCAAATTTCGACAAATGTTAGTTATTATGGGTCCCCTTCCCTGAAGGGGACACATATTGTTTTTGTCCGTAATTTTTTTTTCTTTTTTCTCCCCCCCCCCAAATGGAAGTATATCAGAAAGCCACTCTTCTAGTTAATCCAAACTTGACCCAGATGTTTGACCCAGAATGACCCAGCGGTTCACCCACAGGCCCCCGAAACATTAAATTTTTAACGCTCGTTTGGCCAAATAGTTACCTTTACAGGCCATAACATGTGTACACTGTCAGTCAGATAGAAGTCTCAACTCTCAAGGGAGTAATTCACTGATTTACGATTAAGGCGGGTGAATGCAGAGCGGGAGTGCTCAGCTTGACATCCAGGCAGACGTTTCATGAAACAGTCGTTTTGGTGATTAGAAATCAGCTGTTTTTGTGCAGCAATGCTATGTCATTATATTTTATCGTGTACATTTTCAGTTTTGGAAAATTGTGTTCAAAATCTGACCTTGAACGACAATATCAAGGTCAAAGCACGAGATTAAATTGAAAGTATTTTTCCCATTCTTTTTTAATGTTTTTTGTAATAATATGGCAATAATGATTCAAAAAGAATGCGGACAAAACTTTTAAAGTTGGATTAATGCTTACTAAAAGTTTTCCCGTAAGAATCTAAAAATAACCAGAGCATTTGTTTACGGTAAATCCGCAGAAACACTCGTGTTGAGGACCCATTCGTTTTTGCTTGCAAAAACAATCATATGTGTAGATCAAATGATGTATATAGTTAATTGGCAAATAGGATATAGAATATATAAAATGGAAGTATATTTGAAAGCCACCTTTCTAGTTTGTCATTTGGTTTAAATAATTTTATCAGCACATTTAAATTGACACAAAATTTTTGAATTAATATGTAAAATTACAGCAAAAAGTTTCAGCATTTTTAAAAACCTTGCAAACTGTGATTGCTGTTTTATGGAAATATTCATTCACACATTGTTTTTTTGTTGCCCAAAATTTAATGCAGAACTATACAACTTCATAGCAACTTGTGCTTTCGTTGCAGAAAGATGAAATTTATTTAAATCTTGTGTTGGATTATGTGCCAGAGACTGTATACAGGGTGGCAAGACACTACACAAAATCCAAGCAGACTATTCCCATTTTATATGTAAAGGTAACATAAATGAATCAAAAATGTTACATAAATTGTGTGGAATAAATTTACAGCTATTGGTATGTAGACTTTACATGTAACGCTTAAGATCAACAGCCTTATATGAACATTGTCTTTGGCTATATCTTTTTTTTAATGAATTACTGAAAAAGAGACTATAAATAACACAACATGGCTTACTTGGAATAAATTATTTTGTGAACCATTGCAGTCTATGTTTTCTTGCAGTTGTACATGTACCAACTTTTCCGAAGCTTGGCTTACATTCATGCTCAAGGTACCTGTCATCGGGACATCAAGCCACAAAACTTACTTCTTGACCCAGAGACTGCTGTGTTAAAGCTCTGTGATTTCGGAAGGTAGGATATGTTAAAAATGCAGAAGATGACATTAAAAGTATGTTGGTAAAGTTTTTTTGTAAACTTTGTATGTAGTGCCAAGCAACTTGTCCGTGGTGAACCAAATGTGTCCTATATATGTTCTCGTTATTATCGGGCACCTGAGTTGATATTTGGAGCTACAGATTATACCTCAAGCATAGGTATGTTGTTCTATTTTATGGTGAACATATTTGTTATGGGTCTTCCCCAAAGGTATTTTTTCTGTCTAATACTGGTTTGTTCCATGCATTTGGTCCAGAAAGAGTGCTCAGATGTTAGTTATTATGGGTCCCCTTCACTGAAAGGGACACATATTGTTTTTGACCGTATTTTTTTTCTTTTTTCTGTCTAATGCTAGTTTGTTAAACGTGTTTGGTCAAGAAAGAGTGTTTCAAATTTATTCAAAATCACACAGATGTTAGTTATTGATCCAAATTTGATCCTCCTGAAGTTTGACCCCGAATGATCCAGCGGTTCCCCACAGGCCCTCCAAACGTATTTTTTTAAACGGCTGTACTGACCAAAGTACATGAGCTAGTCCCCCCCCCCCTTAAAAAAAGATTTACCCTTTTTCACCCCTTAAACCCCAAAATATTCGTTTCTGTCTTGCGCTGGTTTGTTAAAAGCGTTTGCTCAAGAAACCCCCCCCCCCCTTAAAAAAAGATTTACCCTTTTTCACCCCTTAAACCCCAAAATATTCATTTCTGTCTTACGCTGGTTTGTTAAAAGCGTTTGGTCAAGAAAGAGCGCTTCAAATTTATTATTTACACAGATGTTAGCTATTGATCAAAATTTGATCGTCCTTAAGATTGACCCCGAACGACCCAGCGGCTCACCCACAAGCCCCCAAAACAAAAATTTTATAAAACAACTGTACCGACTAAAGTACATAATCTTGAGAGTTTCGTGCTTTGTTGGTTGGTGCAATGTAAGGTATTCTAAATACTTTTGTAACTTTTAATTGGATTGACCCATTTTCACCCCTTTAACCTCAAAATAATCGGTTTTAGTTTTTCTGGTCCTTTAGGTCAGAAATGCAGAAGTCAGATAGTAGTCTCAACGCTCAAGGGAGTAATTCACTGGTTTACAAGGAAACCAGAGTGGGAGTCAGCTTGACGCCCGAAAAGACGTTTTAGGAGACAGTCGTTTCGGTGATTAGAAATCAGCTGTTTGGCGCAGTAATGCTATGTCGTTTTATTAAGTTATCAGGCACATTGGCCAAATAGTTACCTTTACAGGCCATAATATGTGTACACTGTCAGTCAGATAGAAGTCTTAACTCTCAAGGGAGTAATTCACTGATTTACGAGACAGTCATTTCGGTGATTAGAAAGCAGCTGTTTTTGTGCAGCTATGCTATGTCGTTATATTTTATTGCATACATTTTAAGTTTTAGAAAATTGTGTTTAAAAACTGACCTTGAACGACAATATCAAGGTCAAAGCACGAAATTAATTGAAGGTATTTTTCCTGTTCTTTTTTCCTGTTTTTTGTAACTGTATGACAATAATGGTGCAAAAATAATTCAAACTAAACTTTTAAAGTTGGGTTAATGCTTTCTAAAAGTTTTTCCTTAAGAATCTAAAAATAACCAGAACATTTGTTTACCATAAATCCGCACAAACGCATATGTGGGGACCCATTCGTTTTTGCTTGCAAAAACAATCATGTGTGTAGATCAAATGATGTGTATAGTAAATCGGTAAATAAGATATAGAAGTATATTAGAAAGCCACCTTTCTAGTTTATCCAAATTTGATCCTCCTGAAATTTAACCCTGAATGACCCAGCAGTTTACCCACAGGCCCTAAAACACAAAATTTTTAAAACAGCTGTATATCATGATTATTGAAGCAGAATATTCCAAGGCATGATTTAACTTATAGCTCCAAACTTGATGATGGCTATCTCAGAATTTGCATTATTTACAACTTTGCATGTGTTGGCCCAACAACAGTAGCTATTATGGGACCAATTATGAAACAACTGTAGAAAATATGTATGTGTTTTGAAATTAGCGATAGTGTATGTTCACTGGCAATATTTGCTAAGCCACCCTTATAGTTATTGCTACCTTTTACAGAAGGGGACACATTTTGTTTTTGTATGTTTTTAGTTCTACTAGAAGTGGGTTTGCTTTGTACACAATCAGGTTTTTTTTAAGGTTTGGTTTGGGTGACCGCTAAGTAGTTTTAAGAGACCGCAAGTGTTTCATTTAAATACCAAAAAATAGCCATATTTGCTTAAACGAATTATTTATTAGGCTACTGGCAAATTTTGGCAAACCGCTGGAGAAATTTGGGGGACCGAAACGGTCCCCCAAAACACCTCAAAAAAAACACTGTACACAATAACCCAGCTAGCAATCAAGTGTGTTAGTTTTTCCAGTTCAAACATGTTCAAGATGTAAAGAAAACATTGACCAAATGTTTTGTTGGAATTTTTAAATGCATTCCATAGTTTTTACCAGTTTGTTAAGAAGTTATCCCATCATATTAACACTGCTTTCTTTTGCAGACAAATCCAGTAAATTATGGTACCCCTTTCCTGAAAACTTGTAGTTATAGCAAAGTACAGTTAAGAGCGATTCATCATACCTTTGTCACAACATAGCTTCTTTATTTTTGACAAATAAACAATGCTTGGGTTATGTATAAGTTAGGTAAAATGTTGTTTTTGAACAAAGAGGACTGCATGCTACTGAAAACAGTGTAAAAGCAGTTGCTTGACTACTGAACAGCAAAAGGCTACTGTAGGTAAACACTCAACAGCAAACGTTTTGCATAATTTAAGTGACAAACAATTTGTTATATCTGTACTGCAACATGGCTTCTTAATTTGTCAATTTCTGTTATACTATCTTGGTTTTCTATGAAAAGTTTTTACTGTGTTTAAACTGGCCATTGACAGCTATACCAAGTTCAAATCTAGAGATTTAATTCTCAGAGGATAGGCACCTTTCCAGTTTTTTTGTAATGATGTAAAAAAATATGACAAAGCCACTTTTCTAGTTTAACTTACATTTTATGCCTATGCCAATAACCTGTAGTAACACATTACCAGGTATAAAATAAATGTTTAAACCAATAGTGTTGTATTGGCATGTTAATGCCACTCCAATACATAGTGCAGGCCAATGTTGCATGTAACATAAATGCTTTCACAAAAGATATTTTTGTTTAGATATCTGGTCTGCTGGTTGTGTTCTTGCGGAGTTACTTCTGGGCCAACCTATTTTTCCTGGTGATTCTGGTGTGGACCAACTGGTGGAAATAATTAAGGTAGGGTTAGTTGACCTGTCAAAAACTATTTTATGGTTCCTATTTTCCTGAAAGGGACACATATTGTTTTTGTCCGAATTTTTTTCTGTCTGTCGCTGGTTTGTTCCACACGATTGGTCAAGAAATAGTACTTCAAACTTATTCAAATTTACACACATGTTAGCAGGGTTCCCGCGGGGATGGAAAAGCTGGAAAAGTTATGGAATTAAAATTTGTATTTTTATGGCCTGGAAAAGTTTTGTAAAAGGCCAACTTTTCCAAAAGTCCTTGAAAAAGTATGGAATTTGGCACCTGTTTTACCCTGAAAATGCCAGATAGAGATAGGAATTTCAAATTACGTAACGTTTGTATATTCGTTGCAAGTATGGTAAAATGGCTGCATATACCAAAGCCTCTTTACTAGTTTTACGATGGGAATTGCACGATTTTTTTTCGAATAAGGTTATGGAAATTTGGGGGTTTTTTCTTGAAAAGTTTTGGAGAAGTCATGGAATTTGTAAACGAAAATTGTGCGGGAACCCTGTGTTAGTTAGTTAGTTATCCAAAGTTGATACTCTTAAAGTTTGACCCGAATGACTCAGCAGTTCACCCACAGGCCCCCGAAACATATTTTTTTTCAAATAATAGCTATGCTTACTTAATTACATGATCCAGGAGTTTCATACTTTGTTGGTTGGTGCATTGTGAAGTATTCTAAAGTATTTGGTGACTTTTGCGTAAATTTACCCCCCCCCCCCCCCCCCCCCCCCCCCCCCCCCCCCCCCCCCCCCCCCCCCCCCCCCCCCCCCCCCCCCCCCCCCCCCCCCCCCCCCCCCCCCGGCCTGGCGCGCCTGACCCATATACAAAACCTGATCGGGATTCGTCCCCGGAAGTATCCTGGGTTCGAATCCCGCGAACGACAAAGGGCAATTTTCAGTTCTCGGACTGCCGCCTGATTGTCGAAAAATACAATAAAAAACAAACAACTGAAATATTCGTTTTCAGCATTACAGGTCAGGAATACAACCTCTACTGGTTAAATGTTTACCAATTGTTTGTAGTGGATTCCATGTTTAGCATTTAAAATTTTGGAGTGATCAGCCCAACGGTTACCTTCACAGCCTCTAATATGTATAAACTGAACAGTCATGCAGTCTGATAAGTTACATGCATTTTATATGAAAACAATACATCATAAAATTACCCAATACAAGTATTGTGCTTAATGTAACTCAAATCAGGACTTGTTGCAATGTTATTGTTTGGTATAGCAAGGTTTGTGGTGGCTTTTGTTAAGCTCTGCCCAAATTAAAGTTTTACACCACCTACCTACCTATTATAAAAGATGTTTTAACTCTGTTTTACTATGTAATGTTCGCAGGTTTTGGGAACACCAACCAGGGATCAAATTAGAGAGATGAATCCAAATTACACAGAATTTAAGTTTCCACAAATTAAGGCTCATCCATGGGCAAAGGTATGATTTGTGTCAGCACCTGTCATTTTTATTACAAAAAGCTAATCTGTGTGTTGTCAACTTCAGGTATTCAGACCTCGAACTCCCCCGGAGGCCATCTCCCTTTGCAGTCGACTTCTTGAATATTCCCCAGAAAGTCGAATATCTCCCTTGGATTCCTGTGCACATAGTTTTTTTGATGAGTTGCGATCTACCAACACCCGACTTCCTGGTGGCCGACAGTTACCCCCTCTTTTTAACTTTACTGATAAAGGTTAGTTAGAATGCTTTGGTCTGTTTGATCCTTTACAACAGGCCTTATACTTTTTGTGTTGTGGTGTTTAGAATTGTCAAGCAAAAGTCCTCTTTACAATATACTTATTCCTTCACATGTTCGAACTATGTCATCATCTGGATCTACAGGTAAAGGACACATTTTGTTTTTACTCTATTTGTTTTCAGATGGCTGTTAGGGGGTTTGTTAACAGCCTTATGACATCACATGCATTACCGTCTGTGATTCAAAACGCCTCTTATGGTCAAATATTTAAACATTGGCTGATTCGGACAAAATTTTACAGGACTGTTGATTGGGTCTTTGTGATTTTATATTTTACTGGTTTGGGTGTAAAACCCCATCAGTATAAAATGGGTGAATTTTATAAGCAACGTTTAAATAAAATGAAACTTGTATAGTTTGTAGAATTTGCCTCATATAGGTGTAAATTGTTGTGTTTTACCCTGTAGTCCTACTATTTACCTTTCCTTCATTATGGTACCCCTTTCTTTTTTTTTCTTTTTTTCCGTCTAACTCGGATTTGATCCCATGGTTTTGGTCAAGAAAGAATGGTTCAAACTTTTTCAAATTTACACACATTATAGATATTGGTCTAAAGATGGTCCATGTGAATTTTGAAAATCCCGTTTCATCCCTCGGTTCTCACACAGCCCCCCAAAACGTGAAATTTTCAAAATGGCTATGCTTGGTACATTGCAGCGTATTTTAAAGTATTTATGGGTCCCCTTCCTTGAAGGGGACACATCTTGATCTCACTCTGTTTTTTTCTTTTTTATTTCTTTTTTCCGCCGAAGTTTGTCCATGCACTTTTGGCATGAAATGTTTGGTGAATTTGGATGAAACTTTCACAGATGGTAGATATAGTAATGCAGATGTGCCATTTGCTTTGTTTGACTTGATAACCCAAGTATTTACCCTGCTAGACCTCAAAGTGTAAAACGTTTTTGTATGTTGCTGCGCACCACAAACGAAAGATTTCTGTGGTGTTATGGTATATGAAAGGCACCAGTACATATGGTACTTGTGTTTGTGCAACATTTGGTGGGTGGTTTTGCACCTGCCAACAGAGGGATAACAGCCTTATGACGTCAGAAGCCTTAACAAATGTTGCTAATAGCACCTCTAGTGGTCAGAATTTTAAACATTGTTTGATTTGGATGAAATTTTACATGACTGTTAATTGGGTCATCGTGGTTTCATATTTTATACTTTTAGATGTTAAACCCCATCAGTTACCCCACTGACCCACTAAAATGGGTGAGTTTTTTAAACAGTGTCGGAATTTAGTGAAATTTGAAAAGCTTGCAGAATTTGTCATTTATAGGTGTCAATTGTTGTGTTTAACCCTGTAACCCCAATATTTACTCCTCTAGCCCCATAAAAAGGGTGAATTTTTAAAACATTGTCCGAATTTGATGAAATTTGGACAGCTTATAGAGTGTGCTATTTATAGTTGTTGTTTGTTATGTTCAACCCTGTTGCCCCAACATTTACGCCACTAGCCCCCTAAAATGGGTCCATTTTGTAAACAATGTCAGGATTCAATGAAATTTACATAGCTTGTAGATTGTGCCATTCATAGGTGTATAATGTTGTGTTTAACCCTGTTGCCCCAACATTTACCCCACTAGCCCCCCAAAATGGTTCAATTTTTTTTCAATTTTTTTTTATTGAAATGAAATTTGGACAGTTTGTAGAGTGTACCATTTGTAGGTGTTGGTTGTTGTGTTAAACTCTGTAGTACCTATCATTTACTCCACTAGACCCCTACAGTCAAGTGCAATTCACTATTAATAGGAGCTGATTGTTGTGTTTTTTCCTATTTTCTCACTATTTAACACTTTTTTCTCAGATAGTCATAAAATAGAAAAACCTTAATAAATGTATGAATGGAATGAATTTGAATAGTCTGTACTCCATACAGCGTATTTATTTGAGCACAGTACCGATCACTGGTATTGCCCTACAACACCCGACTCTCTTATGGTTATCTCTTGAAATGCATTATTTTCAACTTTGCATGTGTGGGGACCCATGAGGATCTGCCTGCAGAAACAACCAATGTTATAAAAGATGGTGGATGATTTTTTGTTANTATTAAGTATTTTGTAACTTGAAGTTGTATATATCCATTTTCACCCCTTTACCCCCAAATATTTGTTTGTTTGTTCACATGTTAATGAGGTCAGAAATACAAGACTTAACCTGCTGAAATTTTAAACAGCTGTGCATAGGGTGCTCCTTGTTGACTGTTAAAAATTTTAGTGCAATCGGCTCAGTAATTACTCTTACAGCCCCAAATATGTTTTTTAATGCTGTCTTTTGTCAAATTTGTGTCCCCCCCCCCCGCAATGGGAGTGATTGACGATAGTGGCGCATGGAAAAAAATGCCTCTTTTTCATGCATGAGCGCAGTCGTCACTTGACCATTTTCTCACTGGTTGGAGTTAAGATATTGCGCTGTAAGCGTTAATGTAGGTCAACTTATTTGTGTTTCAAAACGCAGAGCGACAACACAACACGATTTGTTACACCTGTGTAACGTGACTTCTCAAACTAAAAGCGTTACAAAAAAAGCCCAGCTAAGCAATCGTATTGTTGGTATGTAGAAACTTAACGGCGCCAGGGAACGCTTTGTGCGGATTAAAAATCCTAATTCAACATACAAAGGGCTATTAAGGAAAAAAAGTGTTGAAACATTGTTAAAAGTTTCTGGCTGATTTTGTGACTGTTACAAAACAAAAGTTATAAATATTTATTTAATGCGACAAATGTCATCTGTGCAATTCAAATACTTACCTAGCATATGCAGGCTCCATTCATCCTGTTACGAATTCAAAATATATATGTGTGTCTGGACCCATTGGTTTTTGCTTGCAAAAATAATTATGTTATAACGGGCCACAAAAATATTGGTACCATACTAAATGTATCCATCAAACATATATCGATTACAATTATAATGAATCTAATGAATGTGGCGTAAATATGGCACAGTTTCTGTAAAATGGAATATATAGGAAAACCACTATTCCAGTTTAACAATGATTGTGCCCTATTTTTACTGTTACCAAATCGCATATGCACATGTGTGGGGACCCATTA
>QLIY01001280.1:0-14723 GCA_003260075.1 Phallusia mammillata | reverse complement strand
CTCGATTTTCGCGTCATTCGCGTGAGGAAAAAAAGAGCCGTTCGCGTTCGCGCTTGGTGTAAACCGGGCTTAAGGTCTCATCAGTACAGTTGGTTACAAGACACTGGCCATACCGGGTAGCCACTAAAAATGTGACATACGGAAACGTGAGTTCCGCTTACTTCAATATGGATGTACATAAAAATCACTTGGCAGTAACCAAATAATTGTACTTTCCAAGACAAAGTTTTAAATTTGGTAAATTCTGGTCCCAAATTTGTCTCAATTATTTCAAGGCTGATGTTTTCAAAGAACCTTTTCTACTTTTGTAACCCTGTAAGAGGTATGTTGTGGTTATTTATTTTGTTTAGAGCTGTTCTACCATTGTTTTTTTAATTCACTGAATTTTAGTACCTTTCCTTATGACATTTTTTTATCTGAGTTTTTTTGTGATTTAAACTATGATTGCATAGCTGGAGACAGGTGGCGGTGTAAAANACCGCCGGTCCGCGAGGAGTTCGTTACCGGGCCGTATACTTTTTTAGGTTAATGCTATACAACATTTTGCCCATGTATCCCGGGGGACAAACTTACTTTGCCGTTTTCATTGCTAAATATTTGTAATTTGTTTTTTGAAGACCGGTCCGCGATAAAATTTCAGTTTCATAAACGGTCCGCAGTGCAAAAAAGGTTGCCGACCCCTGATTTAAACTATGATTGCATAGCTGGAGACAGGCGGCGGTGTAAAGTCCACACGGCATTTACTCCCAAGACTCCAAAAAGAGACACATTTTACTCTAGGACATGCAAAAACTGTATGGTTTTTCAGAATCCTATTAAACCCAAGCAAATTACAAACCCCAACCTATAGCATATAATTACTGTACTACTTTCTTCAAACAACTGACATTTGTTGCCAATGTTATGACATTTACAGTGAAGGTTTTTTTGCAGTGTGCACCAGAACAAATCTATTATATTTCAAGTTGATTGAAGACATTTACTCTTGGCAAACAAGCATGTAAATAAATTCAAGAATGGAAATTTAACTGAAGACTTGAACAAAATGTGTATAGTAAAGGTTTTCAAAGGAGGGATTTCACATTGAACAAGAAGATAGAAAACAAATCATTTCGCTTTTGAAGTGCAGTATTTTTTATTTTACTTGTATACATTGCCACCAAAAATATACACTATTTGGGCACATGTTTTTTTGTTGTTTTAAGACAGTTACATTAAGGTGGCCAATAAGTTTCAAATAAAATAGAGCTTGATGTTGACTTTTTAGACCACTTTTTGTTGAATTAAAAAAAAATAAAATTTAAAGTCTAAACTCCATTGTGCAAGTAGAAATGTATCCTGAATACCATTTTGGCAAAGAGGTATGATAAAATTTCCTGGGGGACAACTTGGCACAAACCATTTTTTAGGTTGTTATTTGACACAAAACAAATGGGTCCCCATGCACATATGTGTTGCAAATTGTCTGCAGTATAAATGTTGGACAAATTAGTAGAAACAACTTGTTGCATTCCAAGAACTTCACATGCATTTTTTGCGAATTTGCGCATATTTTTTGTACAAAAGTTCTGGTTTGTTGTTTATTAAAGATTGCTGTATAGTTGATTGCATGAATGACCTGCCGGCTGCAGACATCAGTACAAACGTCTGGTACATCTACTGTTACACTTTTAGCTATTTTTGCAGCAGTAGAATAGATATCTTCCACTTCTCGAGGTGATACGGTCTTGGTAGCAGTGAGACAACCTGTACGCTGTTCCTGGACATTCAACACTGGTTGCCTTAAGCATGTTGCTTCTTCTAAATTCATCTTATAGTACTTTTTGCATCGCAAAAAAATAAGTACCGGCTGCTTGGCTTTTCATTTATTAGTACAAACTTGGAAAAAAAGCTAAAACGTCCTATGCTATTAGAAGCAAAAACTAATGAAAATGGTCACGTGGCAACGGAGCATCCAACCGTGACCAATCTGCAGAGGTTGATCAGAAAAAAAGTGCCGCAATTCCTTGTTTGTCTATTTTTTTTGCAAAACTAAAACTGTGTTCCACAGAATGTAGTTGTTAAATATCTTATTGCTTGAAAAAATAGATATATTTGCTAAACAAGACAAGATATGATTGATTTCACGCTTGAGTGAACAATCAGTTACCTCTCTAGTATTAGTGCTCTATGGTCATATGCAATAATATAGAACGCAGGGCAAACAAATGTATATGCCAGGGGTGGCCAGACGTGCATCTTGCTCGAGCCGCATATCACAAAACTTAGTTTTAGCGCATAGACTTCGCATAGCTTTATTTTTTGAACTTTTATTAATAAAAAACTCTATTTTAATGTAATTTTTTCCGCTATTTGTTTTATTTTGGCTTTTTTGGTATTGTTTTGCAATTTAATATGAGACCTGAAATTTTGTGGTTAAGTTTTTGTATTTGGGGGAAATTATTTTGCCAGAATAATACTGGTATTAAATTGGTAGGCAGCGCAAAGAGTATAGATTGGTAGGCAGCGCAAGAGTATAGGTTTATAATCTCTTTGGGCAGCGCATGAGTGACGTCAACTTTTTTGGTGCTGTTAAAAACAGGGCTAATGACGTCATAGACACGTAAAGTTTGGCCTGACGTCATAGACACTTAAAATTTGGCCTGACGTCATCATATGACCTCAACTGTGTTGTGACGTAATTTGATGATTTTGTGAAGTCATTAACTTATATGCGTATGATCATAGATAACTCGAATTAAGTTATCTATGGTATGATTATGCACTAAATGCAATGATGCATGTCATGTGCCATGTTTTGGCAAGAATAATATTTAAGTAGTATTTTTTGTTGTGAATGTGATACGACTATCACCTTTGGGTGCTATACTTGCGTTTCGAAAATTCCAGAATTGTAAACTTTGCTTGTTGAGAAGAATGCCTGTTTTGTAGTCAGAATTATGACAATGAATGATGAATCAAATATACCGGAAACTATTATAGTAGATGATGATGACAACAGTTTGGATGAAAATAATGCACTTCCTGAAAGGATTTTAAATGTGCCATCTACTTCCAAAATAGTGAAAAAAGTTGCTGGTAATAGACAACAAACCACAAACAAAAAGCAAAAAAAGTGGTTACCCTGGAATGGATGTGAAATACATGATGATATGTTGAACAACCTATCAGATTCAGAAGATGTTGAAATTGTCCATGTTTGGAAGGCTGATGCTCAACAAAAGTGTCCAAATAAGAATAAAAATCAAGTCATTGTGGATCTTACAGAGGGAGAGTCTAGTGATCTAGAGGAAAAAGTGAACAGTAATGTTGTTCTACATTCAAAAGAAACAGAAAAAAATACTGTCCTGAAACATAAATATTTGAAAAATAATACATGCAATGGCCCACAACATCTGATTAATGTTGAAAGAGAAAACAATCAGTGGGAAGTTTGTACTTCATCAGGAAGTTACAGAAGCTCATGCACGAGAGAAACTTTAAGTCAAAAACTTCCGACAAGTTCAAACTCAAATTCTTTAGTACATGCTAGAACTACTGTCAATTCTCGCTTTGTGGAACCTAAAGGAGGCTGCGCATGCCACCAATCCTCACCAATTTCAGTTGATGGTGGGAGCTGTTCTACTCATAGACAGTTTTGCAATTCTGGTTCTGCATATTCATTTAATATGAATCAAGAAGATGAAAGGTTGTCACGTGACTTTCACCAGTGTGTTCAACAAGACAAACAATCTACACCATTAGAAGAGCATCCCCAGACTTTTGCTTCTTTTTACAACCAAATGCCACTCATTAACGCACCATGTAGACATCAGCTGCACAATGAGGAAACATCAGCACCTTGTCGACAAATGTCATTTAGTTCACGCTATCAATCTGATGGATACAGTGGTTTGCATCATCGAAGTGATCAAATTGTAAGTGAATATGACTGTACATAAACAACAAATATTATTGCTGTTTACAAGCTTTGTATAGTAACTGCATAGATGACTAGTCATATGTAAGTACATTTATATTGGCCTGTAAGCACTTTTTAATACAAAAGTATGTCCTCAACTTTGCACGAACTGTATTTTGGGGGTCACAAGTGTAGGCTCACTGGAAACATCCACCAAAACTCAGTAAGCTATTTTCTTTTATAATGCACAGAATTTAGTGTGTTGCAAATATCTTTTTCAAGGTTTTAGATTTACCTATTTTCACCCCTTAAACCCCAAAATATTCGTTTCTGTGTAATGCTGGTTTGTTAAACGCATTTGGTCAAGAAAGAGTGCTTTAAATTTATTGAAATTTTGACAGATGTTAGTTATTAGTCCAGATTTGATCCTTCTGAAGTTTGACCCAAAATGACTCAGCGGTTCACCCACAGGCCCCCAAAACGAATTTTTTTTAAACCGGCTGTACTGACTAAAGTACATAATCTGAGAGTTTCATGCTTTGTTGGTTGGTGCAATGTAAAGTATTTTAAAGAATTTTGTAACTTTTTATTGGATTCACCAATTTTCACCCCTTAAACCCCAAAATAATAAGTTTTAGTTTTAGGCCAGAAATACAAGCCCTAATGTGCTAAAATGTTAAACAATTGTTTGCAGTAGGTTATTAGTTTAGTATTCAAAATTTTGCCTTAATCGGCCAAATAGTTACTTTTACAGTCCATAATATGTGCACACTGTCAGTCAGATAGAAGTCTCAATCTTGAATGCAGGGTAGTTACCTAATCACATATGCACA
Source organism: Phallusia mammillata (assembly GCA_003260075.1). NCBI lineage: Eukaryota > Metazoa > Chordata > Ascidiacea > Phlebobranchia > Ascidiidae > Phallusia > Phallusia mammillata. The sequence goes on along the minus strand of QLIY01001280.1, from coordinate 9,989 downwards.
TGTGTGGGGACCCATTAGATCAGTGGTTCTCAAAGTATGGGTCGCGCAGCGTCAAAATATGGGGTCGCGCTATAGTGATTCAATTCTGCCCAAACAAACGAACCATTGCGGCATTAATTAAACACCAACGAATTTACTTTATGCAGTAATAAAGTCACCTTACTCGACCGCGCTGTTAAGTAAAATGAACCAATCATTGCAACATTCAGACAATAGCCTTTCAATTTTACTGTAACGAACATGGCGATTGTTACGTCATAGGAGGGGAAATAATAGGACAAGTTAATCATGCGAAACTGAACGCAGAGATGTAATAGTTAGCGTTTAAGAATGAGTAAGTATTCGTACAAGGAAACATTTTTTGAAATTAGGATTCACTTCTATCATTGATCATGGTGCTACAAAGCTACAATGTGTTAAGCCTGCAGCCATTTTGACATGGCCAGATTCCAAAGCGGCGACGACGTGGCCTCGAAATTGCAGTCAGTCTCGTCATCGAACAGTCGAATCACAGACCTTTCACTAAATATAAAATATCAAGTGGTCTCCCGATTGAAAAATAGAGCCGTGCATTGAAGATATTATGAAGGAAAATTTTCAGTTTTATCAAAATAAATCATTTGTTTGTAATAAATTGTTTCATAGTACTGTGTACTGGGGGGGGGGGGGGGGGGGGGGGGGGGGGGGGGGGGGGGGGGGGGGGGGGGGGGGGGGCAACATCGTCTCGTGTAATTGACCAACAGTAATTAGTCAGGAATACATTATTCCTCCTTCCCTNGTGTCAAAAGGTCAAACAGTCGTTTGGCGTGTGCACCCTGAGAGGTACTACAGGTCAATGGTACTCGTTTTGTGAAATGAAAAACAATTTGTCATGTATACACTTTTAGCAACTTGCTTTTTAATTTAAAATGTCTGTAACACAACTGTTACAGCTTTCTAGAAAAAAATGTGTTTAAAACCCGACCTTGGACGACAATATCTGGGTCAAAGCAAGAGAATCAATTGAAATTATTTTTTTCATTCTTTTTTAATGTTTTTTTATTTATATGACAATAATAGTGCAAAAAGAATACGAACAAAAATTTTTTATTGTTGGGTTAATGCTTTCTAAAAATTTGTCCTTAAAAATCTAAAAATCACTGCAACATTTGTTTAACACGCGTGGGGGACCCATTCGTTTTTGTTTACAAAAATCATCATATGTGTAGATCAAATGATGTGTATAGTAAATTGGTAAATAGCATATAAAATATATAAAATGGAAGTATATCAGAAAGCCACCAATCTAGTTTGTAATTTATATTGTAAAAAGTAAAGTCTAGTTTGAACTGAAATCAACCTACAGTAGCAGTTTTCAGGTGATTACCATTCTCTACTTCAATATAATCCCAAACCCAGTGTATAAACCCTGGGCCGAACAGAATCAACCATTGTAAACAATAGTTGTGTACAACGGTTGATCCTGTTAGGCCTAAGGTTTATACTCTGGGTTTAGGATTATATTTAAATGCATTGGTACCATTTGTGGACTCAAACCCACAGGATTTTTGATCTATTATAAATAGCACCATCTAGGGATAAGGGCTATTTTCTGATTTATTTTTACCCACTACTATGATTTGGATGCAATATTAAAGGTTTTTGACAGCAAATAAAGTTAATGGAAGTAGTTATTTTTAAAATAAGCAGGTTACTACTAATCCTATTAAAATTTGTCTGTTTGAAATAAACAAACCACAACCAAAGCATTATATTTGTCACATTTATACATACATTGTGTAATTTACCTGAAATGTGTTTTGCAGGTGACATTGTTGAACCTGTCAGACAACAAGTTTGGTGATGAAGGAGCAATTGCTCTTACAGAATGTTTGAACAAAGTCGAAGTTCTTTGGGTTAAGAACTGTGACATCACTTCAGTTGGTGCAAAAGCTTTATGGGAAGCCAACCTTAAATGGGTGAGTAGAGCATCTCAGTTTTCGAATAAAGTTACAGNAAAAGCTTTATGGGAAGCCAACCTTAAATGGGTGAGTAGAGCATCTCAGTTTTCGAATAAAGTTACAGTTTCTTTGTCAATAATATGATAAACTGAAAACATGCTAACCAGGTGAATACACCAGTCATGAATTAATTGTTTACGAGCTAACCTTTCACAAATAAACATTTTTTAACATAATAATACTGTGTGGAATGAGAGGCTGAAATTAACCAACCCGATTGCAATGTGTGGGGATTATGGTCTAAGTTTCTTGTGCTGGGAAATGTAAATGGTTGAGTTAAGATTGTGAGAACTATGTGGTTGAGCATACAACTCAAACATTTGACTATAAATTTTAACCCCCCCCCCCCCCCCCCCCCCCCCCCCCCCCCCCCCCCCCCCCCCCCCCCCCCCCCTATTTTCTACTATGTATCAAATCTGTAATTTCTCAAAAAGAAGTGGATGTACTCTTGAATTTTTTAATGGTACCAATGATGTCTTCTACCCATCATAAACTTTGCATCGCCCTTCTTTATAGTAAACTCCTATTTGCTGTACAAAGTCAAATTTAATATGTGATTGTGGACTATTGCTAATAGTCAAGAATACTTGTAGCGAGCATTTCACCATATTAGCACATTAAAAAATCACAATATAGTTTGTGGCAAAAAGTTTTTTGTTAAATTCATTACAAATTAAACTGTTGTACTGCAATATTCATAGTTAACCTGAGAATTATTTTTTCCACTGTCTGGTGGAAAAAGTCCAACCTTATAGCAACACATACTTACCAACCTTTGATAACCTGTTTTTGGTATTTATAACCTGCAAATAAACCTTGTTGTTTGCTAGATAGCTAATATTATAAGCTATATTATTTTGCTGGATGGTCATATTAAAAGTGTTAACTGTGGGTATATTGCAGAAATGTAAGATTACTGGACTTGATTATGAGTTTGAAGAAGTTGCTGAAACAAGCTCCAGCAGTGATGAGATGGCACCTGTTGTTACAAAGCTGTAAAGATGCGGTGCTTAATCAGCTAATTTTTTGTACCTGAAGATGTATACTGTACTCTGTAAAAAAAGGGAAAAAACAATTCACTTAAACCTGCAAATGTTCTGTAAGTTACCTGGGCCTAATTCTTCTTATTTAAACTCTTCATCGGCACTTGGTTTCACTACTCTTGTGTTTGTTGTCACTTTTCAATGGTTGCATGGAAAGCTATGGGTAACACCCACTGGGCTTTCCACTTTTAGGGACTCCACTAAAATTGTCATACAATTTCATAGGGGGGAGTATTCTTCTGCTACATTTGTTCTCCTGTACAAAAAAGATTTGCTTTGATGTACAGAGTAGTAAACCTGATCTGCTATGAGGTCATTGTGTTTTCTGCCAAATTTTAGATTGTGTTAATAGTCTCTTTTATAAATATGTTTTATTTTGTTTATACATGATAATAATTTGATCATGGATGCTATAAAACGTTGAAAATGTTGTGACTTATATACTGTCTTCATATTGTCCAAATGTGCCATTCCTACTGATAACATTGTTCTATTACCGAGATGTCTTCGATGCATACTGTATTTTTTTTAGAAAGTGTCAATTTTTGTTTCCTGGTTCTCAAACTGTAGTCATATTGCAACAGTGGGCCACAAGGACATTTTCAATATCACACAGCTAATTAAAAAGATTGTAGCATTTTGATGTTAAATGGTTTGGGAACTGATTTACTAAACTGTAAGTCTGGTATGTTAAACCCCCCCCCCTATGGGTAACACCCACTGGGCTTTCCACTTTTAGGGACTCCACTAAAATTGTCATACAATTTCATAGGGGGGAGTATTCTTCTGCTACATTTGTTCTCCTGTACAAAAAAGATTTGCTTTGATGTACAGAGTAGTAAACCTGATCTGCTATGAGGTCATTGTGTTTTCCCCCCCCCCTTAGATTGTGTTAATAGTCTCTTTTATAAATATGTTTTATTTTGTTTATACATGATAATAATTTGATCATGGATGCTATAAAACGTTGAAAATGTTGTGACTTATATACTGTCTTCATATTGTCCAAATGTGCCATTCCTACTGATAACATTGTTCTATTACCGAGATGTCTTCGATGCATACTGTATTTTTTTTAGAAAGTGTCAATTTTTGTTTCCTGGTTCTCAAACTGTAGTCATATTGCAACAGTGGGCCACAAGGACATTTTCAATATCACACGGGTATTTGAAAATATTGTGGCATTTTGGTGTTAAATGATTTGGGAACTGATTTACTAAACTGTAAGTCTGGTATGTTAAAGGCAAATTTTGTTTCTTAAATAAAATGTTTCTTTTTTCGACAATTGTTTTTTGCATTAATTACAATATAATTAAAGCATTTTATCTTTTTGGCCATTGTTTCCATTCTTTGTGTCCCAAACACATAATGTATAGTTTTGAATCAATTTTTGTCCACATATTTTTCTGTACTGATGGTTTGTTTCAACCTTTTGGTCAAGAAATAGTGTTTAAAACGTTTTTAAAATTACACACATGTTAGCTAGTTAGTTATGACAAGTTAATCCTTCCACCCACAGGGACCCAAAGTTTACTTCTAATCAATCCTACTTTGAAACACATGCAAAACTATTGTTGCAATGTATTTATGACAACAAAAAGCATCAGATAGTGTGTGTGACAGATAATTGTTAGCAGCAAACAAACCATGAAGCTAGGACCGCCATTAACGTTTTGTAACCAATGACCCAGGGTAACCTTTTAACAATGCAACATGTGCGTTTGTTGTGAAAACCAGGGAAAATCCCCAGACGCAATCATGTGCCCAAAATTTTGCGTTTCAATTTTGTTGCGGTTTTGCAACTATATAGATGTTATTGATACTGCGTGTCGAACTTATATCGTTTAATTTATACAAATCACTATTGGTTAATAACATGTGGATTTAGGTGTTCAGTGCACCAAATATAAATATAGGATGTGCAAACATGATTCATGATAACATGATATTCGGCATCATTACTTCTTTAACCAATCAATCAATCGATTACGTTTATTTTACTGTCTGTAACCTTCTATTAGTTGTGATGTAATTGATTTGCACGTTCTCTTATTTCTTTCTGAGTAGGCCTATATAAACGCACTGGTTTTGCTTGTACAGTTTTTCACTGATGATGACAATTGGTTTTGCCGAAACGAGTAGCTAAATGTCTAGGTTACATGTTACATCTTGGGCACATGGGCGCCGAAACCGAACTTTTTTTATGCTTTGAATTGAGGTCTTAAATGTCTTTTTCGCCCATACGAAACATCATAAATTAACTGTGTGTTGTATCTATCCCCCCCCCCCCCCCCCCCCCCCCCCCCCCCCCCCCCCCCCCCCCACGTTGTCTACAAAATATTAGATGTTTAGTAAACCTTATACATCGTGAAAGTGATTTAAGCTGGTCAAAATTGAGTTCACTCGCATAAACAACACAAGGTTCAGTTGAAAACGTCCATAAGAAGGGGGATTTTAGGTTCGGCCTGAACCTTTTTAGGCGGGTTCGGTGCATCACTCGTACTAAACATAAAGATGATCAAGGTAGCACTTATTGATTATTTTATGGCGCAGTTGACAAACTCTCACTTCACATTTGTTGAAACACACTGGGCTAGATCACCTACAGTAGGAATCTTTCAAAGATTTTTTTTTCAATCGGTGCAGTTATTTGTTCATCAACATCGGGATGACAAACCCTAACAGTAGGCTACGTATTACTAGTGTATGTAGACACTAGAGAGCGTCCTTGATCCACTAATAGTGTCGTTCACTTTTTTGGGCCGTGAAAACGTAATTGATAGCCTACTGCATAGCAATTACTAGAATTTTTCGCCTTTCGGTGATATATCTTTATGTCCTCAATATTTTGCTGCCAAAACTTCTCACCTATGTTTCCTTGAGCAAAAAACGAACCGCATTGTTCCAAACTGTTGGGTGAAACTAAATTGAAAACACCGATTTCACTAAGTCACAACCTAATAAAACATTTTTGCAATGAGCCAGACACCTCTATACGACAAACTTTTTTTGATCACAACACATTAAGGCAGAGGGTTGAAAGCGGGTCTGAACCCGAAAGTCAGTGAAATTGTCTGTACAGCTTGCAATAACTTGAGCGTACCCCCCCCCCCCCCCCCCCCCCCAACTTGAGCGTATGGCTCTTCAGTCCCATGTGCACCGCCTTTTATAATCCATTTTCAGCCAAAGACCGGTGGCTATTACTTGAACAATTTGTCCAAAAATGCATATTCCGAAAATGCCAAATCCAACAAACATAAAAGGCATTTTTGTTAATTCCTCGAGCTTTTAACGAAAAATATTTTGATCAGTTTTCGAAAAGTTGCCGTATCAAACATTTACAAAAGTACATCAACGTTTAATATTGCAACTAATTAATCACCAACATAAATTTGGGTAAAGGTAAAATAATACCTCATAACAACCGTGATCATCGTGTACATTTTCTAAAAATTTGCCCACATTTAATCAACTATACGATAAATGTCCACACTGTACCGATAAGAAAAGACACACCTAGCGATATAAGTGTAGCCTACCCAAGTAAATCATATGATGCAAATAACAAAGTTGTAAACCTTTGGATAAATGTGCGCATAGGAAAACGCAATGAATAAATCTTCTAGTGTTGCAGTTTTTATCTTGAAAATGCTAAATGTACATTTCGAAAAAAGTAGTTTGCTTTGTTTAATACAGTGAGACATTTCACTGCTTGTATACGTGTTTTGTTGCGCCATTTGCACGTAGAAACAAAGATGGCTGCCAAAGTAAACGTCGCATTTCGTTTGATCGCAAGTAACATTTTTTGGCATCTTTACGAGCAAAAAGCAATTCACCACCGTTTTGGTTCAGTCGATTAGCACAAGTCGCAACCGACGATGCCCAATGAACATGGGTTTCTCGATGTCTATAGGCTTTGGTTGGGCGCTGAACATCGGTGGAAGTATTAGCTGAACATGAGCGACCGCCTAGTAGCGCGACACTTTGTGTTTGTCAAACACACACACATCCGTGTTTTCTCCCACCTTCTCTGCGCTCATCTTGCTCACGAGGAACCGGTGATTCTATGGCTTGATGTCTTCTCCAGACCAAATTGCATTTTTGACTGTTTGTGATTGACAAACACAAAGTGTCGCGCTAGCACTGTTTCGACATGCGAGACATCGGCTCGTCCACAGCTTCGTCACAGCTGACGCCAGGAGCTCGGAAAATGAATTCGTGACGGTTTTCCGAGGAACGGCGACATTCTGTTTCGCCACCAAACTAACGTAGGATTGGAGTTCAAGTCTTTACGAATGTTTCCTTCATTGATAAAAATAAACTTAACTCATGTTTGTATTGTGTTTTTAATTTTGGGCTTGTCGTTTGTTCTTTTATTCACTTAACATTACTCTGTATTTTATGTGAAAATGTGATGCGTTTTGTTGGTGGTGTATTGTCGTAAAATCTGTTTGTTTAATACGAGTTGTACACAAACATTTCAGTTTGGAATTTTTTGAGATTTAACTTGTATAGCCACTAAAAGTCTATAGATTCCATTTCGATTGACCTCCATCACTTTCAAAATAATTAATTACCGGTTCTCCATTTTCAGACATAGCCTACAGTCAAAAAGTGCGCCAAACGTTTTAGTTTTGTTTTATCAAAAAAAAAAAAAAACATAGAAGCGTAAGACATGCAACAGACATCGTTCCCGAAGTCGAGGTAGTATGTTATAGTCTGTTGTTTTTGTATGCAATAAAGCAGGGGCGGGCANCAAAAAACTTCCCCGCCGTTGTTACCATTGCACCATACGTCCATTGTTACGGCATAACTGCCAACCTTGTGTTTCCCACGTGTAGCCTAGTTAGTGTTATAGCAGTATCTAAGTCTGTGGTGTATGCAGTGTTTTTTTAAGGTGTTTTGGGTGACCGAAACGACTCGAGAAGTTGCCCGCCCCTGCAATAAAGTCACACGCACCCATTGCTCATCACCATTGGTTTAAATATAAAATCGTGAAGGTTAGTGGTAGAGTTACAACTTGCGCCGAATTTTGTTTCAACAGTAAGCGGGCTCTATATTAAGCCTGACATAAAAAGCTATGTCGGCTATCTGCCATGCCATGTAATGCCGCTATTGCGAAACTGAGGTCGCGATTATTATTTTTGATGTGGCTGAAATGACCTGGCCTTTTCCATGTTTGCTTTCGTGATCGTAAAGCTACGTACGAAAGTATTACTGATCCGTAGCTTACTGTTTACGAGCGCGCTGCGAAGAGTCACAACTTCTACCACTATTGGTACCACGAAACGTAAAGTTGCTGAAATCTGAAACAATCATGATTAACTATCTATTAATTAACAACTAAATACATAGTTAAAAATATATTGTTTAGGCGCCGATATATTTTCTGCGAAAAGTTAAACGCACATTGATGAATCTTCAAGGCCTTTTAGAAAAATTACGCATACATATTTTGTCGAGTAAAAAACTGTTTCATCCAATCAGTCATCAGATAAAATTATCTTTCAAAAAATGCGCGGGTTTCTAAGTCTACGGCACAATGCAGAATTACTGAAAAGTGAAATACCAAAATCATGTTGGGTTAATGTTAATTTGAGGCATGCTTTTTGATACTCAACCAATGGTTCGCGTAAATGACTTTATATGGATGTACCGCATTTCAAACACAAAAATATATTTTGATGCTTCGACGAAGTGTTTTATTGTTCAATATGAATATGCTGAGTGAGCGTTTTTTTCGTGTTTTAATGAGTAGTGTAATGAAGGTAAATCATTAACTTTACCACGCCCGTGCCAGTGTAAGTGCTCGTTGTGTACTTCCGCTTCAGACAAGAATACATTTTAGGTGGCTGGACTGTCTTATTGTTGAAACGAAAAAAATCATTTTGCAGCTTTTCTGGTGTACAGATAATTATACACATATCTTGCTCACCTAAAATGGAAGATGTTTTTTTTTGTTTGCATGCACCAAAAAGTTTGTTTTAATCAGATAACCATAAATAATATAGTTTTAATGTTTTATTGCAGGACAATCAATAACATTTTACCCAAACCATTTATAGGGATCCAGTCCCAAACTCAAGTAAGGTTATGCCCAAAAGGTAAAAATAACTGTAATTTATTGACCTATTGTATTAGTAACAGTTTACTTTGCTACTATTTTACTACTATTCTGAACTGGTAATGCCTAATCATTAAAGTTACAAAAAAGTATGCAAACAAGAAACAAAATAATGAATAAGCTGCAGACAGTGCACACTGTTTCGACCTATAAGGTCTCATCAGTGCAGTTCGTGATGAGAGATCGGCCGCATTTGCTGCAGCTTATCATTTATTGGCTCATATGCTTTTACATAAAATAATGAATGATTTGGGATTTATGTTAAAATTACATTCAGAAAATGTGTTGATATTTATTTTGTTTACTTAACAGGTCAAGAAAAGTTTCCCCAAAAGAGGCCGAGGATGCCACTAAATCATTGGCCAAAGTCAACATACTACACAACCATTGGCCAGAATATTTGAGAAAACTTGGATTTTCTGACAGAAAAGTTGAAAGATATGTCAATAAAAAAGGTTCTTTGACCCCATACTGGGTCAAGTTAAAAGGTATATAATTCTTTCATGTATTTTTGTTTGTATGTGATTTACCAACAAATGTTTGCAGTTTACTAATGGTTTAGTTTATGCCATAAACAAGATATGTGGCTCATGCCAAGTTCTTTAATACTTTTTTGTCACCCTGCTCAAGAGTGCCTATTTCTATTTTTTGTATTGTAGTTTTGCATGTAGTTTACCTCATAGCATTATCCTTACTCACTAACCCTATAAACATAATTAAACAAAAGTTTTTTTTTTAAAAACTGTTTTTGTGCAAATAGTGCATAGTGAACTTAGTGTGGGTGTAGAAATACTTGTACAAAATGAAGTAAACAGACAAAAA
>QLIY01001279.1:34656-44843 GCA_003260075.1 Phallusia mammillata | reverse complement strand
GTTGGCCTGGAAGCGAATGGCTACATGCCCTAAGCTTCTCAAACTACCGTTCGTGTAAACATTGTTTTTTGGTTTACAGAGGACTTAATCAGCACTTTATTGCAATATTGTTTCACGCAATGTCTGTTTCTTTATAGAATTATTGTTATTTTGCAATATTTAGGTATTCCAGCAACGTTTAAACGGGAGTTTAGACTTTCAGAAAAACTGGAGAAAATATAAAAAAGGATTCGGGGACGTACATCTGAATGGAGAATTTTGGTGGGGTAAGTAAAAAACGCTGCTACCTGAGAAAAATCAAGTCTTATAATTAACTTTCTAACAGGTCTCAAAAATGTTCATCAAATAACAAATGACTTCAAATGTTCCGAGTGCAAACTTCGTGCCGAACTCGTAGATTTTGATGACAATAAAACCAACGCTGATTTCAGGTGACAACAATACAACATAACAACTAGTAGTGATAAGATCCCGAATCGAGCTTTTTTGATTTTGATACGACTCCTACTCCTTAAGGTTGTAACCAAAACAGCTTTCAATGCAACCAAGTTAAACAAAAAATTAGCCTAAATACGTTTAACCTGCATTACATAGAAGTGTGGTCAAGCTAGGAAGGCAATGTTTCTGTATGACACCAACATATCTTGTAATAATGTTACCTTGTTTTTGAACAGTTGTTTCCGAGTTTTATCCCACTGTCAAAACTACAGGCTATGTATCAAGGGTTTTTCTTCTTCGGATGAAACTTCACCAGACAGTGGCAGCGGAATAGAGTTCAACGTAAAGGATAACATTGATCTGTAAGTAAAACAATACAGAAAATTCGAATTAAAAGAAACCCAATCTTGCTAAGTTATATCAAGCAAATATACTTTCCAAATAAAAAATATTTTCCTAAAAAACAGTTAGCTGGCTTGACGCAGATTTACGTCGCTTCAAAGGTCATTTAAAGACGACCAAAAATAGTTGTTTGCCAAATCACAGCAGAAAACGGGCCAGAAAGTTATTTTAACCAACGCGACATTGTCATTCAAATTTACCCTAACCTGACCAGAAAAGTTTTTGGGGGGGGGGGGGGGGGGGGGGGGGGGGGGGGGGGGGGGGGGGGGGGGGGGGGGGGGGGGGGGGGGGGGAACCTAAAAATTTATCACTCTAAACCAGTGACCTTAACCTGGGAGGAATTTTGAAACTTGAGGGGAGGAATTTAATTTTCTTTGTGCATGAAAATAGACACTTCAGCTTTAATAATATAATAAGTGAAGTTGATAAAATACCCAATTTTAAATGAACTTTGTATGATTTAGCATCTACTATATTAAGTAGGTATAAAAATATTTCGAATTGTTAGGAAAGGATTTCGCCGAAAAAAGTTGGAAACCGCTGCTCTAAACAGTCTTACACTAAAAACGCAATAATATTCGTTACTATATTTTTCAGAAGAGACCCAGACTGCCCGGGCAGTGACCCAAAGGTGGCTGGCTGGTGGTACAAGCAGGGAGGATGGTGGTTAAATGAAGAATGGCATAGAAATATTTGCAATGATGATAACAATGGCACTGCCGAGACAAGATGGCCAGCATGGGATGGCGAGGAAAAATTGAAATCTACAAAACTCATGTTTCGTTGCAAGAAAAATGATATTTCACACAGCAACGATGGTATTTAGGCTTTTACATGCCATCATTGCAATGAAAGCGTCGAAGCGTTTGTGTAAAAAAGGTACTTGGTTACATGTATTATTTCGTAGCAGTAAATGCGATTGCGTACATTGTAAAATCTGAACGTAAACTTGCTTGATTACTAATACTTTTTGTGTTGTATATATGCTTATTCATTTGACGAAGCAAAAGTCCGATCTAAAATGCGGCGTTACCATTTTCCATGCACAGAATTGTCCCAAAAATGTGCCTGTTTACTGCGGTTTGTGGTTGTAACAAAACCTAATATAATAAAATTGTACAAAAAAAAAACTAAAAAAAGTCCCGACTACATGTATATACTTACGGACAAAAGTCATTTTTAGAAATATAAAAACGAAATGTGGCCTAAGAACGAATGCGAAGTTACGACGTATATCCGATGGCAGGGCATTTGCTACAAACCATGCATAATGTGTGCGCAATTACATACAAAATGCATGTTTTACTGATGAAAGCTTGGGTTTGGTAGAGATGACAAGGTGTTAAAATGCAGTGAAGTACGAGAGTTTGAAACACGATGTTTATTGCTCTAGCAGGGTGCACAACCTTTTCGCTATGACGACCGCATCGCAGATCCTCATTTCACCAACGGCTGTCGATTGTCTGCTTGTTTTTGTTTCAAAATTACTGATGTACAGAAATAGATTTGTCTCGTACATATGTGCCATCTAACGGCGCTGGAAATCCCAGACTAATTTCTAACTTAATGCACAGACCGAAATGACGATCAACGTTAACTATTCATGACGTTCATCTGTATTGTGACGCTTGTGGTGCGTGTTTTTTGCATTGTCTGCACATAATAGGCGAACAAACAAGTCGTATGCACTTTGCTACTAGACTTGTAACATTATTTCCACACCCAAAAAATCTATATAGAGCGGTTTTGAAATAGAAATATTTAGCAAAATAGTTCTATTTACATCACGGCCGCCAGGGCATATATTTTGATACACATGTTCATACACATTGCTGCATAAACACGTCTCTGTGGCCGCAGGTTGTGAACCCCTACACTTTATTTGTGACTTTGCTGGACCAGTAAAGCGTGTGTACAATGAAATGTAATTTAAAACGTCCATGAAAATTTGAAACCAATTCCTTACCTGCGTGGGAAGGTAAACGACTCTTGAAGTTGGTATGGAAATCCGACAAAGCCTGTATCAAGCCAAACAAAGGCACAAAGTTATATTGAGCGAAGCCAACGTTAAAAACACGCAAGCCTACACTGTAATCAAGGGTTTTTCAAATAACAACAAGCATCACCCATTATGCGTCAAAACACGGATAAAACAAGAAACAAGTTTGTCCTGTCAATGACACAGGTTTGGTATTGAACAACTCTTGTCCGTAGGTACTCATTGTCTGCAGTTTGTTAATACTACAGCTTGTGTGAAGTAACAAAATTGTAGCTCTTTATTTAAACGTTCGGCAAAGTTTAAAATGTTTTAGCTAATTTTTTTTAATGGAAATCGCTTGCACGTTAAGATGTAAAACTGTTTTAAAAACAGGTAAGTTTTTTAGACAGCAGAACAAACAGCAAGTGTGAATATAAAAAATATAGGCTAATTGCATTGCACCGCTCCGCAATAAAAGTCGTTTTATGAATGTTTTTGGACACATTAACTGTATTTGTCTTAAATGTACAAATGAATGTAATCAGCAGCTTTTCAGAATCATACTACGACTACAAATGTTCTAGGTTAGATTAAAAATATCCATAATTCTAATTTATTTTGCCTTTTAATGTAATCAATCAACACTCAATAGTAATTCACTATTTTTATGTTACAAAAACAAAAGGACAGCAAATAATGCTTTATGTGTTCCTGACAGGCAAAAGTGCACTAATTATGAAAGAATCTCGACTTATCGCTGTCAAAAGACCAAACTTAAATTGTTTCAATGCGAACAGGTGTAAATTATACAAAGTTTTGGCAAAGTCAATAACATAAAAGAGAATCGGATTTTTAAAATTCTAAAAGTTAAACCGAATAATGAGTTCATTTAAATCCTCGTATTTGAATTTCGAAACGTTAAATGCAGTGGTGATCTTTTCTTTTATGTTATTTATGTTGCGACAACCCAACAGTTTGGGTTCTAATCTGCAGAAGCCCCACAAACTTCACCATTGCGAACTACTTTACCACTACAAGTCATATTTGTATTGGAAATAATAAAAAAGTCACAAAAGCAAAAAACACTAAGTGCAACATGAAATAAAAAATAGAACCGTAACGTCTAAGAATGTGATGCTAAGAACGTCACCATCATGGTCTTTAATACACAAACTTTATTACAAAAACGTACCAACTTGTTGGGAATCTATCAAACGTTATAGTTCTGCAAACTATGGCATTCAAATAAAAATATTGTCTTACAAAGATGGACGCCCTTTTAAAAAATTACAAATAGTTTCAACTTGTCACCAATACTTCAAGTAAAATGACACCTGGCTTTCAGTAGAGTTTACACTACGGAAAGGTTCATTTTGATCTGTTTGTGTGTAAATTGCGACATTCCGAAATTTTAACAATCCGCCAATAAACGAGCGCTTTAGCATCAAATAACTTTTCGTCACGGCGTAGTTTCATATAGGAACCTGAGCGGTTTGTTGTCGGTGCCAGAACAACGAAGGGTTGAAATACAATTTACATTCAGGACTTTCATAGAAAATGCCATCAAACCTTATTCAATTTAGATCATACTAGTATAAAAACACCTCTTTTTTATTTTGCGTTTTGGTCCGTATATTTTTCGTATTTTTTAAATATCGAGTTTGGAAAAATTTGAATTTACCCAATTCAGCTAATACATACTATTTTTTGCATATGTGTTGACATGGCAAAATTAATTTGTTTCTCAATTGGATTTAGGTTAGACATATTTTACCCAACACAGTGTTACTTTTGGTAAGGCTGAGATTTAGGTACGTTATAAAAATACCCAACCAATCGTGTAAGTCTAAATCTACTCAACATTTATTTTTATGTACAACAGTATCAAAATTTGAGTTGGTAAAAAATTTTACCCCCAATTTTAGTTTCGGTAATAACGGAATATGCCCATTGAAGGGGGGGGGGGGGGCGGTACAGGAAAAAAGGTTGAGAAACACTGGGCTAAATCATTCATTATCCACGGTCGTTACCCAACATTTTTTACAGGGGGGGGGGTACCTGGCTTTCAGTATAGTTAACACTACGGAAAGGTTCATTTTGATCTGTTTATGTGTAAATTGCGACATTCCGAAGTTTGAACAATCCGCCAATAAACGAGCGCTTTAGCATCAATAACTTTACGTCACCGCGTACTTTCGTAGGAACCTGTGCGGTTTGTTGTCGGTGCCAGAACAACGAAGGGTTGAAATACTGTTCACATTCAGGACTTTCATAGAAAATGCCATCAAACCTTATTCAATTTGGATCATACTAGTAAAAAAACACCTCTTTTTTTTAGTTTGCGTTTTGGTCCGTATATTTTTCGTCTTTTTTTAATATCGAGTTTGGGAAAATGTGAATTTACCCAATTCAGCTAATACATACTATCTTTTGTATATGTGCTGACATGGCAAAATTAATTTGTTTCTTAATTGGATTTAGGTTAGACATATTTTAACCAACACAGTGTTACTTTTGGTAAGGCAGAGATTTAGGTACGTTATAAAAATACCCAACCAATCGTGTAAGTCTAAATCTACTCAAAATCTACTTATTTTTATGTACAACAGTATCAAAATTTGAGTTGGTAAATGTTCACTTTTACCCAACGTATTGGTTCATTTTTTACCCCCAATTTTAGTTTCGGTAATAACGGAATATGCCCATTGAAACTATAGTAAATGTTAATGTTACATTTTTTTTATTGGGCTAAATCATTCATTATCCACGGTCGTTACCCAACATTTTTTACAGTATACAAAGTCATGAATGTAAAATTTGCGAAAACATTTTGGATTATACGCAATGTGTAATATTGTCCTAATTCTTCTATTCGCTTGTTTTTTTACCCGCACCACCAAGGCTGTTAAACAAAAACGCCATTTTTAAAGCATTAATGTGCAGATGATAGCGCAACATTGTCATGCGATTCTGTTTAATTAATGGTTTTTAATTTTATTTTTAGACTGACTAGCCATTCCATGTTTTGAATATAACGTACAATGAATCGTAAAACTAATGGTGTGCCGGAGCAGGTCAAGAAACTGTGCAAGTCAGCAGAGAAATACTTAAAAAAAGACAAGAAGGAACAAAAGACAGGGAAATCGATAAAACAACTGTTGCAAGTCTTATATGACAACCATAAACAGAAACAAAGAAATGATGCTGTAAGAAATATAAGCGCGACAAAAATGCATTTAACTACACATTAATGTGATAGACAAAATGCTATTCAAGTCGTTTTAAAAAGACGGGACATGCCAATATGGATTTGTTACTGATTAACAAAAAGGCAAAAGCATACTTTTGTAACAGAAAATTACATCATACTAGAATTGCTGGAGGCTGCCTTGTTTAAACTCTTTTTCCGGTTACTACTTGCAGGCCCAGAAGGAAATCGGAGATTACTTGGCAAGAAACCGAGCAACAGATCTAATAAGAGGGCATCTCACCATCTTGCAACAGGTTGGGAAGAAAAAACAGTTGTAAGTACAGTATGTTTTTCCATGCATGTAGGTGTAACAAACACATAATTTGTTCCATGTTAGAACTTGGATGGCGGATCTCGAGAGGTTACTTTCTGTCGTCATGATGTACACGGATTCAAGCACAGCCTTATCGGAGGCGATAGCTAGTTGTGGAGTTTTACAGACACTGACCGGCTTCCTCGAAAAATACGAAACAACCTTCGACAAATAACCAAAAGTAACACCCTTATAGCAATTTTTTGCTCGTGTAAATACGACTGATTTTGCACTACGCTGTTACTCAACAGACTGAAGGCAGGATTGTCATGCATTCGCTGACCATCCTTTACAACTGTTCGATGTCTGGCAGCAACAAAACATACTACACGACAAAAACCGTTGAAGTGCTTGGATTGTACGCCAAAAAATCAAAAACACAGGTGGTTGACATAAAACTGTGTAGTGAAAAGTTTCAAAATAGTTAAGTGCAAAACAACCTTTAAAAATGAATACAGGCATTTTACAAAACGCCTTTTTGTACAAACTCTTTACGACCTATTTGTAGATTGACACAAATTCCACTTGTGCTTTGCTTACATTAGCACATATCCTTGACGACACGAACAAAAGTCCGGTAGCCGAGAAAGATATCATTTCTTTTCTAATTACGGTAAGAAACACTTTAGTGACACGAGCTCAATATGGTTAAGAGTTTTAATTAAACAAGCAAACCATGTTACTGAATTTAGATACTGACTGGAGCACTTTGCAATGATGATCTTCGTTCTAACGAAGGCTTCACAGCTAGAGAAGTAGCACTTGGTTTGTCAAAACTCGCAAATAACGACAAGAACAGCTCGGTAATCCTACAGAGTAAAGCGTTGCCCAAACTGATGAAGCTAATTAAAAAGGGTAACGCAACGCAAATATGTATTTGTCTTAATAACGGTAGTGGTTTCTGAAAATAAAGCCATCGCCTTTTTCCTAACCCCAAACTTTTCCAGGTGACGAGGAAGGACAAACTACAGCTGTGAATTGCATCTGGGCTTTGTCGTTTGTCAAAGAAAACATTAAGGAAATTACAGAACAAAAAGAAGTCATTGAAAAACTTGAAACGTTAACAAGCCACAAAAACAAGTTTGTTCCATATAGTTTTGTAAATATTGAAAATGCAACTAATTTTTTTCTGCTATTAAACTTTCATGTTATTTTAATTTCAGTCTATTTTTTTAATGCAGCACTTTGATTTAATGTTTTAAGAGAGCTTAAAAGAGCGGCTTCCGGTGCATTGTGGCAGCTAAGAAACGCAAACTACAACAAAAAACAAGAATCGGTAATAAAAGTCTACAAAAACCAAACCAGGCGTTATCACTTTTTTCTTTATCCAGGAAAAAAACTTAAAACCGAACCATTTGATGTTGAGTTATCGCTGGGTCAATCAACCAACCGTCAAAAAGGTGAGCCGAAATAGGTAACTAAAAGACAATTCACAGACGAAATAGGTGACTGAAAGACAATTCACAGACGAAATAGGTGACTGAAAGACACAATTTAAGTCACAGGTACCGAAGCAATAAAGATCTTAACCTCAATCCCAACACAACTTCTACAAAGCATTAAATTTTAAAACAATATATTTTTGTTTAAAGATCAAAGAAGAACTGGAACTCCAAGGCTACACGGTTTGGTACGACGATGGAGATATGTCCGGTGACACAATGCAGGCTATGGCTGAAGCAGTGGAACAATCAGCAATTGTGATTATTTGCATGTCACCAGGATACAAGGAAAGTAAATTCTGCAGGTAATAATTATGGATGAGTGTTAAAACGTCCATAATATCTTTACGGCTAAGCTCCTAAACAAAAACGTTGAATAAAAACACGTCAACTAAAAATTGCATATGTGCTGTCCTGTTTCGATTAGACATCAAATTTTTTGACACACTTAGCTTTAAATTTAGATCAGAGGCAACATATGCATACAATTTGGAGAAAACAATTATTCCACTTAAAATGGAAGACTTTGAACCCGATGGTTGGCTAGGTGAGAGTAGGGGGGGGGGTTCCATGTAGTTTTGAATCAGTGCAATAACTAATAAATATTGAAAATGCAACTCATTTTTTTCTGCTATTAAACTTTCATGTTATTTTAATTTCAGTCTATTTTTTTTAATGCAGTATTTTGATTTAATGTTTTAAGAGAACTTAAAAGAGAGGCTTCTGGTGCATTGTGGCAGCTAAGAAACGCAAACTACAACAAAAAACAAGAATTGGTAATAAAAGTCTACAAAAACCAAACTAGGCTTTCCTAACCACTTTATATTTCATCCAGGAAAAGATCATACAACCGGAGCGTTTAATGTTGAGTTATTGCTGGGACAACCAACCAACTGTGAAAAAGGTAAGCAAAAATAGGTGACTAAAAGACACTACACAGACTTCTGGCCTGAATTCAAATCAAAGGTACCGAAGCAATAAAGATCTTAACCTCAATCCCAATACAATTTCTACAAAGCATCAAATTTTACAACAAACGCATTTTTTTGTAAAGATCAAAGAAGAACTGCAACTCCAAGGCTACACGGTCTGGTTCGACATTGAACATATGACAGGTGATATTATGCAGGCTATGGCTGAAGCAGTGGAACAATCAGCAATTGTGATCATCTGCATGTCGTACAAATACAAGGAAAGTCAATTCTGCAGGTAATAATTATGTGGATGAATGTTAAACAGTCAAGTATCGTTACGGCCAAGCTCCTTATCAAAAACGTTAACACATCAATTAAAAATTGCAGATGTGTCGTGTTTCGATTAGACATCCATTTTTTTACAAACTTGGCTTTAAATTTAGATCAGAGGCAACATATGCATACAATTTGGGAAAAACAATTATTCCACTTAAAATGGAAGACTTTAAACCCGATGGTTGGCTAGGTGAGAATCACACAAATAAACGTTCGGCATAGCACTTATCAGCTCCGTATAAGTGTCAGGTCTTTTTTAGGCATACTGGTAAGCGGAAAGTTCTACATAAAATTCACTGACATTGGCGAGTTTCGAGGATCCGTAGAGAAACTGTTAAAGGAAATTGAAACACTTTCAGGAAAGAAAAAAGAAGTCGCAAAGGTAAAATAATTCGTCAACTTTTTGGCAAAACAACAAAACATTCACAAAACAAAATGTTATTCTCAGCAACTTACTGCAAAACGACGAAAAACAAACAACTCACAACCAATGCCGATGTCCAGTTCCATGACAAATATGACATCGGATGGAGTTCAACGATGGGCTGAGCAGCATGGAATAACTTCGTGAGATGCTTTTTTGCGTTGTTCACAAACCAAAGTGAACTCCATATGCGAAACGATAAACAACTAAAGGCACTTTTTTCTGCCTAGATCAATTTTGGCACTAGGAAGAAACTTTTTCGAAACTAGGAAGCCTAAAAAAATATTGACATGCAGCTAATTAAGGAAGCTGTTTCAAAACAGACATGGTAATCGCGACTTAAGGGTGGGCTATAATAGGCTTTGCGGTTTTTAAACCGGTTTAAATCCCCTTTGGTTTATTTTAATTCTGACTATCATCTACACGGCTTTATCAAGTTCCAAAAGTATTTTGGCAGTGCACTGCGTGACACCTTTCAATTCGTTATTTTTTGGACGCCTCATATCTATTATTTTGCGCATTGTTTACGTTTTAAGTGGTTCGGGTCCAATGCCAAACAAAATAGGGTTCAACTCCGGTTCGGGTTTTTAGGAAATCGTATAATTAGCGATTCGGGTTTTATGAAATAAACAGCTCAGATCGGTTGGCGGGTTCTGGTTCAGTTCCGGTTCGACTCACTGATTATAGGCA
>QLIY01001279.1:0-34028 GCA_003260075.1 Phallusia mammillata | reverse complement strand
ATTCTGTACATTCTGTTGATAATTGGGTCACATTTTTTACTGATGTACCCAATTTAATTGAAAATAAATGATTTTAGGTGTGCAACTAATTTTTGCGTAGCAAACTTGCCATAAAGACAGGCACCGCAAAGCAAGAACGTTGGCCTCGTACTTCAATTAATGAGCAGTGACGAAACAGGGAATCGTATTTTACATCAACAACTCTTGATTTGGAGAACAAAAACAAAACAAACCAAGTTTCAAACATGGCCTTTGAATAAAGGTAGTGCGGCCTGCGAAAAAATTTGGATTTTAAATTAGGTGCGGCTGGCTACTTTATAGGGCAGTGCTAAAAGCAGATCAATGCGTGTAGTGCTTTTTTTACCAATGCAAATGGACTTAAAAATTTTACTGGTACGTTAGTTGTTCAAAACTCATTACATGCGTTTTGGTCCGCAGCAAAAAATCCACCTTTTACACCCAAAAAGTTTGCCTAAACAATGTTTCTGACTTAAACACGGGTAGTCGATACGTATTCAAGCGGTCGACAACAAACTGTAATTTAAAAATACAAGCAAGAAAGTTCTCTTTCAAAAAGGAAAAAAAGTCTGTTAGTATTATCGTTAAACTCCCCCCCCCCGCCTGATAGCCAATTTAATTTCTAGCTTACGTAGAACAGTCTAGGGATTAGACTTTACTGTTTATAACGTCACCATCTAAACTGTGACGGTATTGATGCCTGTTTTCGCATTGTTTACCCATAATAGGCTTACTAAAAGTCTCAAACATGCGGCTTCTGGGCTGTTAATATTTTTTCCAGCCCCTCAAACTAGTTTTGCAAATCCAAATATTTCAGTTTACATGTTCACGGCCACAGGTTGTGTACTCCTGGCCTTGTATAACAATAATTCACGCGACCAGGCAAGTACCTATTGGTAGACTGCTACTTTCTGTGCACATTTATAAATTGCTATGTGTAGGGTATACAAAGTTGCTCAAAAATTGTAAAAGGTGTACAACGGGGAAAAAGGTTGAAGAGCACTGCCCTATCGTATCGGTGGCTGTTAACCCAATACAAACGTGTTTCAACTTCGAGAGAAGAAAAAACCAACGTTTTAATAATTTTTTTAGACAAAGGTGTGTCACCTAAAATCCGCGGCTAAATGCGGCCTTTCGTTATTAGGGTTTGTTAGCGAGTAATTTTAATTCAAATTTTGTTTCTGAGCTGATCAAGGCACCCGGTGCTATTTTTTCGCCGGCACCTAACAATGTAGTAAGAATCACTTCCCAATTTTATTGGTGGTTGTTAACTCCGTACAAACGTGTTTGGTTCGCATCAAAGTAAACACAACTTGTGTTATATAGAGCTGTGGCCCGCTGTCTAGTAAAGTTAATGGTATTTTGGTACAGTGATAAAGCTTTTACTTCCGTGGTTTAAGCAAAACTTTTCCATTGCCTTTGCAATTGACAACATTTAGTTTTTAACCTGCACGGATGGTCGATACTTGTTCGGACGTTCAACGACAAACTGTTAATTAAATGATTAGGCAAAAACGGTCCCTGTTTAATATGAGAGCCAATCAGCAATTGCGCAGTTTACTCAAATCCACGATAAGGTGATTTTTTAACCAATAGGTTTTTGAACTAAGTGTCCGATGTGAATGCGATGTTTTCTTGTAATTTAATGCTTATACCGCACTTGCTATATGGTGAAATGTTTCCATCACGGAGCATAGCAGCGCGCCTTACGCTTCATATAGTTTTAAAGGAGCGCAGTTCAATATGCTGTGACGATGTTTCTTGTTTTGGGGCATTATCGAAAAGCATGTAATGAGTCTATACTGTCACATATAACGAGTCTATACTATCACCAAGTCGGTTGGAATCCCCCCCCCCCTCAATTAAAACAAGAGATCGAGTGATAATTTAAAAATATCAAACTTTTAAACCAAGTGTCCTATGTAAATACGATGTTTTAAGGTAAAATTTGTAAGTACGATGTTTTAGTGGTATACACCACACTTGCCAGCTCGTGGTATGTTTTTTTTTCACCACGGAGCATACAATGGCGCCTTACGCTTCATACAGTTTAAAGGAGCCGTGGTTCAATATGCTGTGACGATGATAAACAATGGTTTGATGTTTTCAGGCGTTATTGAAAAGCATATAATGAGTGTACACTGTCACATTATACCAAGTCGGTTGGAATCGGTGAGATGATGCAGCCGGTTACCGTACGATATCATACGTCACACAGCCTATTGTGCGCTGTCAGACGTGTTTTGTTCGGAAATAATAGGGTTCGGTTTCTGTTTACCTGGTGGGTTAGCGACAACCGTAGTAAGGCAGCTGCGCTTGGAAAGTCTGTAGCGTTGCTGGTCGTTGCCGGCTTTTCAGAGGCAATGCGTAAAACATGGAAAAAAGTGTTATAATTTTGTTTTACAAGGAACTTTGCCCCTCCCCCCCCCCCATATACTCTGTGTGTCATCAAGGATTGTTTTTCGACGCCTGGTTAGTTACTTAACTAGACAAGGCATTAACAAAAGAGGTAGTTCAAAACGTTTGGTCGTACTACAGAAAGAATAGGATGCAAGTTAGATTAAAAGAAGTTTATAATAAAAGAAATGTTCTGTAGAACTTACATACGTTAAATATGCAACCTATAATATACACTTTAAGTAATAGAAACACGACAAATGTGGTTTCACGAAAATATACAACTAGATACTGTTGTGTAAGTTAAGTTTTAATTTCGATAGTGTTCAATTTGTCATAACCCAGTACATTTCACTGAGTATTATTCTTATTTTGCGCAGTTGTGTCATTTGTCAACGTCTCGTTATTACATGTTGCAGCTGGTATTTCATAAAAATGATTTTTGATTAGTTGGCAACTCAACGACGTGGAACGAAACGCAATTGTGAGGTGACAATGGGAAGCGGTTCGTCCATAGCAACTGGGGTAACCCCCGAAACAAAGAATTCAGTCCAAAACGAAGGTGGTACATTTATTGCAATCATTCACTCGAAAATAGTGCAGTTAATAACGTACAACACGTATAATTTTGTAATGTTAAGTTTTGTTTTGGAGTTTTTGTACAAAATTGATTTCTTTAGTTTGTTTTGTTACTTGTTCAGCTGAAAAAGTGGCAAAAAAGTTGACTGTGGAAAAACTGCCGTCATTTGCGGATTGTTTTCAGCAACAATTCAAACGCGACAAAAATAATGGACACGTTGAAAATGATTCTAACAAGTTTCCAAAGATGCTTCTCAACTACTACACAAGATATGTGGTAGGACTTAAATTTATTGAAGCATCCAAGTATTAATTTAGAACTAAGATTGTACATCCTGGAGTTGTATGAATATTTTTTGAAATAGTGGCTGGATTATATTGCTAAAGCAGTACTGTATTATAAAAGGTGAAATTACATACGTGAAGTCAGCCTCGCATTAAACCAGGTCTTATGCAACTTTGAGCTTAAACCCAACCACTCACAATTTTGGTCCATGCATTCAAAACTACACCCATCAAATTATTCACTTGAAAACCGACACAACTGAATGACCAAAATAGTTTTTTTGGCACAAAACCAGAAGCGACCTTTACATAAAAAACATTTCCAGCATAAATACCGGGTCAAGATGGGAGATGCCTTATCCTGTTCTGACAGCGGCGTGGGAACATTCGTCGACTACATCATCCTGCTGACGTCAAACGGTTCCAAGTTTACGGAAAAAGGAGAGGACAGGTATGGGGTTGCATGTGTGCTGTGTTTTGTTTTAATTTTATCCTTTGTGGTTGCAAGAAGACCTAATGTGTAAAGCTCATTAAGAATCCGTCGTTGAACTGCCTACCTCCCTTTGATTTCGTAAAAATATTTTATTTGCAGGATTTTTGTAATGCCAAAGTTGAACACGACAGGTTTTACTGGGTTGAGCAATGCCGTTTTAGTTTCTTGCAAATAGAAGTTTGCAAACTAGCTTACCGCCTGCACTGGTAATGCTTTTAAACAACAAAGCAATAGTTAATTCACAATCGCTGATCTGATACAATTACCTTTAACCAGCAAAATAAGCTTAACTAAACTTATCCAACACCACAAGCCAATTCAGAGCCCCCCCCCCTGTTTACCTGGTGGGTTAGCGACAACCGTAGTAAGGCAGCTGCGCTTGAAAAGTCTGCAGCGTTGCTAGTTGTATGCGCTAAACCGGCTTTTCAAAAGCAATGTGTTAAACATGGGAAAAATAAATCCAAGTTAGATTAAAAATAGTTTATGCAAGAAAGGTGGAGTAGAGCTTACATATGTTAAATATGCAACGTATAATAAACAGCGGAAGTAATAGAAACATGACAAATGTGGTTTTACAGAAATAAACAACTAGCTACTGTTGTTTTAGCAATGCCTAATTCAAGTTTTAATGCCAAGCTTTTTCGGAGAGTTAAGTTTGAACGTCATTACCAAGTACATTTCACTGAGTATTAATCTTACTTGGCGCAGTTGGATCTTTTGTCAACGTATTAGTATTACATGTTACAGCAATACAGCTGGTATTTGGCAAAAAACGATTTTCTAGCTGGTGACGCAACGACGTGGAACGAAACGTAGTTGTGACGTAACGATGGGAAGCGGTTCGTCCATAGCGACTGGGGGAATTCCCGAAACAGACAATTCGGTCCAAAGTGAAGGTAGGACATTTTTTGCAATCATTCGCTCAAAAATAGTACAGCACTATAACGTACGATACGTATAATTTTTGAATACTGGTAGGTTTATAGTATTAATTTTGCAATGTTACGTTTCATCTTAAGAGTTTTTGTACAAAATTGATTTCTTTAGTTTGTTTTTGTTACTCTTGAAAAAGCTGAAAAGGCGTCAAAAAAGTTGACTGTGGAAAAACTGCCGTCATTTGCGGAATCATTTCAGCAACAATTCAAACGCGACAAAAAGAATGGACACTATGAAAATGATTCGAACAAGTTTCCCAAAATGCTACAAAGTTACTACACAAGATATGTGGTAAATTGATTGAAGCATCCAAGTTTTAATTTAGAACTAAGATTGTACATACTGAAGTTGTATGAAGATTTTTCAAATAGTGACTGAATTAGGTGCAGTATTATAAAAGGTGAAATTACTGCACATACGTGGCCGAATATGAAGTTAGCTCAGATTCGAATTAAACCAGGTCTTATGCAACTAAACCCAACCACTCACAACTCTGGTCCATACATGGAAAGGACTAATAAATACACTTAACAAAACATTCACTTGCAAACCGACACAAATCCACAACCAACATAGTTTTTTTTTTCACACAAAACCAGAAGTGATCTTTATCTTTACCTAAAAAAAAACATTTCCAGCATAAACACCGGGTCAAGATGGGAGACGCTTTATCCCAACTCGACAGTGCCGTAGGAACAATCGTCGACTACGTCATTCTGCTGACGTCAAATGGTTCCAAGTTTCCGGAAAAGGGAGAGGACAGGTATAGGGTTACACATGTGCTGTTTTTTGTTTTAATTTTATCCTTTGTGGTCACAACAAGCCCTAATGAGTACATCTCATTAAGAATCCGTCGTTGAACTGCCCACTTCTCTTTGATTTCATAAACTCGCTTACCGCTTGCACTGGTAGTTCTTTTAAACAGGTCGTGGGTCCTGACAAATTCACGCCCGTTCTTATACAAATACCTTTGCCCAGCAAAATAAACTTAACTGAACTTATCCACCATCACAAGCCAATTCTGAGAAACAAAGTTGGCCAGGAAACTCTATAACATCGTTAGATGCTGGTCAAACCAATCATTTGGCCAGGGTCAAGCCAATACATGACCAGTTAAATGACAGAACATATTACAGAGTGGATGACACCCCCCCCCCCTGCGATAAACAGTTGCACGCCCCTGCTCTATAACATCGTTAGATGAATCATTGGGCCAGGGTCAAGCCAATATATGACCAGTCAAATAACAGAACATATTGCAGAGTGGATGAATCACTGTTCTTAACCCTGATGAATGTTTTGGTAAAATTCACTGATGCTAGTACTCTTCTGGCAGAGGAACTTGGAAAACGACAATTGGTTACAATCCTATTGAAACTTTTACAACTAATAGCTGTTGAGCAAACCACAAAAGAAACAATTACAGTAAGCAAATGGTTTAATACTTAGTCCAGAAATTTTTCATTTGATTTTACATGATTAAAAATAACAGCACTTTTTTCATTCAAAACGCCAAATAAAAAAGAAGCTTGAACTGGATTAAAATCCCTAAATGAACTACTAAAACAAACTAAACTACTAAAGAAACAATCTCAAAATGGTGGTTTGATTTTCAATGTAGAAAAACCAAAGAACTACAATTGCATCAAATGCAAAACCTGTCCATGGTAAACCAACTGATCATAGAATATTTTCACATTATTGTTGGCGTGGGGCATGCATGAAAACACTAAACAAAATCTATTGCTTACAGTTTGTTGTTGATTTCTCATTTACAGCCGATTCAACATGAAATTAACATAATGATGTTGCTGCTTCTGAACTGTAGCAAACCACCCAACAATGGTAAATATTACAGAGCTGGGAAGGGAATGAGTACCATTGCATGGATTGTTCAAAATGGCAAAGAACTTGGTATAAAGGTATACAATCCATAGCTGTGCATTTGTAATGCCAAAATTTGTACAACCAAAGGTAGAAATAAATTAGGCCAAAATGAGTATTTCGACATTGTATGCACACAAAAATATGTCATTACCAATTGGAAACCTCAATACCTCAGTAACAAATGTTTAACTTTTATAAATTTTGGTGAAGTACAATAGATTCCTGTAATCACCTTCTGTACAAAAAAATCTTAAATGTAGTCCATCTTTTGGTTAAAAGCTTTCAGTACACGGTTCAGTTAAGTAGGAAAGGCTTCGGAATAAAAATAGTTTAACTCAACAAATACAAACACTTTAATAGGCATAACATTTTTTCTCATTTTAGATTACAACTATTGCATCAGGCATGTTGATATTAGCAAACACCATCGATGAAAAGAACAATGAGATCATCATGGCAGACAACTCCATTATTAAATGGCTACAAAAAGTGAGTTGACACTTAACGACAAATTTGCCAGAAAACTTAAAGTCATTAAAAACATGATTGCGTTGATTTCAATGCTTGTGGAATTGTGACAGTTGTTACTAGAATTGTGTATTTTAAACCTCATGTGGCCTATCTAGGATGAATTACACAGTTACAAAGAGATAACAAATAAAACTCCCAAATGTCAATTGCTATATTTGTTTATTTAACTTGTTTTTTGGACGAAAGGTGTGTTGGACCTAAGGTTTACATTTACTAAGAAACATTTACCACAGAACTGACTCATATTTCCTATGCAACTAACAGACGTTAAAAGGTGCCTTGGTGAGAAAACGTCATAGATCAGCACAAGGTTTCTCAGCTGAGGAATTAGTTGAGGGAATATCCAAACTTGCAAGTAACAACAAAAATAGTGACGCAATAGTGGAAAGCGGAATCCTCCCCCCCCCCCAGTTATGATGGAAACAGGTTAGATTGGTTTTGAGTCATTGTATACCTTGTACAATACATTCATTGGATCCCAAATGCACAGTGGCTTGAGATCCCAAATAAATATTGCTTCAAAAATTTCCCGAGCCACATTTGTTTTTACAATACCTTAATACAGTTGTGTCACTATGGTTTGTTTCACCAAGTAAAAAAATAAACCCATCCAATTATTTTGATCGCAACTTGGAAGCAGCATTATAAAACCCATTGATCACTTGTGTGCAAACGAAGGTCAATTAATGACAAATGATTTAGGTTAGTTTAAACTTACAATTTGTATGTAGGAACTGAAAACGAGAAAACTATTGCAACCAATGCAGTCTGGGCATTGTCATTTACCAGCAACAACCAAGAAAAGTTTAAAAGCAATGAAAAACTCCAAGAACTGCTTACAGAGTTTTCCAAAGCAGAGGAAAAATCGTAAGTTAAACCAGTATCTATTAACATGAGTTTATTAAACCCCCCCCCCCATCGATGAAAAGAACAATGAGATCATCATGGCAGACAACTCCATTATAAAATGGCTACAAAAAGTAAGTTGACACTTAACGACAAATTTGCCAGAAACCTTGAAGTCATTAAAAATATGCTTGTGTCGATTTCAATGCTTGTGGAATTGTGAGTGGTCACTAGAATTGTGTATTTAAACCTGATGTGGCCAATCTAGGATGAATTGCACAATTACAAAGAGATAACAAATGAAACTCCCGAATGTCAATTGCGGTATTTGTTTATTTAACTTGTTTTTTGGATGAAAGGTGTGTTGGGGCTGAAAGTTTACATTTACAAAGAAACATTTACTACAGAACTAACTCATATTTCCCATGCAACTAACAGCCCCCCCCCCTAAAAGGCGCATTGGCAAGAAAACGTCATAGATCGGCACAAGGTTTCTCAGCTGAGGAACTAGTTGAGGGAATATCCAAACTTGCTAGTAACAACCAAAATAGCGACGCAATAGTGGAAAGCGGAATCCTTGACAGCTTGTTAGTTATGATGGAAACAGGTTAGATTGGTTTTGAGTCATTGTATACCTTTTCCGAGCCACATTTGTTTCTACAATGCAGTAACCTTAATACAGTTGTGTCGCCCCCCCCCCCCCCCCCCCCCCCCCCCCCCCCCCCCCCCCCCCCCCCCCCCCCCCCCCCCCTATGGTTTATTTCACCAAGTAAAAAAATAAACCCATCCAATTATTTTGATCGAAACTTGGAAGCAGCATTATAAAACCCATTGATCAATGTGTGCCAATGAAGGTCAATTAATGACAAATGATTTAGGTTAGTTTAAACTTACAATTTGTATGTAGGAACTGAAAATGAGAAAACCACAGCAACCAATGCAGTCTGGGCACTGTCATTTACCAGCAACAACCAGGAGAAGTTTAAAAGCAATGAAAAACTCCAAGAACTGCTTGCAGAGTTTGCCAAAGCAGAGGAAAAATCGTAAGTTTTCCCAGTGCCTTTTAGCCTGTGATCAATCAAACCTGAGTGTTCCGTGGAGCAGTATCAATAATTTAATGATAGTATGTTGACTAAATAAAAAATAATGCAAAGCGAAATTATAAAGAATACTGCAACTAGACATGGTTTTCTGCAAGCAACATTTTTTTTAAGAACTAAATTAATTCAACACCTTGATTGTGTATCAGTTTGTGCCAAACACAAAAATTATGTACCGTATTTGCTCGATTGTAAGCCGCCCTCGTTTATAAGCCGCCCTTGATTGTAAGCCGCATGTTGAGGTGTTAAAAAAATAATGTAAGCCGCCCTCGATTGTAAGCCGCACGCTGGAATTTTAGATACGATTGTTTCCTAATACATCTTTCTGTAGTTATATGGTATGACTATTTGCCCATATCTGTTAGTTACGTTGATAACAGTACCCGACAGAACGTATATCAACATATAATCTGTACATGCATACATGTTTTGAACCCCAAATAATTTGAAATGTTGGAGTGTAGAAATGATTTCGGTATAAAATTAAAATATAAGCTGCCCTCGATTGTAAGCCACCCTCGATTATAAGCCGCACAAACGGCAGCTAAAAACAATATAAGCCGCGGCTTACAATCGAGCAAATACTGTATGACACTTACAATTTTGAAAATTGTTGATATGTATGTAACAACTAGACTTATATTTCTCAAACCCAACTAAATTATTGACATGTTGTTTCAGAAAACTCAAAGAATCTGCAAATGGTGTTTTGTGGGTCTTACACAGCAATGACACAACAACAACGGTGAGAACATAACCCTAATGCGCAAATACCAAAATGTAATTCAACTTAACCTGGTGTTTTATTAGGAACAAGACATCAATGAGGCCCATGTCATGCTCAGCTATTCCTGGGACAATCAACACATAATACTAAGGGTATGTAAGTATAGCTCTATGCGCTAACATGCGAAAAAGCATAGCACA
Organism: Phallusia mammillata; assembly: GCA_003260075.1. NCBI lineage: Eukaryota > Metazoa > Chordata > Ascidiacea > Phlebobranchia > Ascidiidae > Phallusia > Phallusia mammillata. The sequence continues at coordinate 24,029 of QLIY01001279.1, read as the reverse complement.
AGCTTGCAAAAAAAAACATACAGCAAATAAGCGGTGCCTAATCCAAAAATTTAAAAGAGCAGAAATACTTTTTTAGGATACTGTTTGTTACGTCAAATCTGAAACCTTATTTACTCTCACATTTTTAAAGCTAGAAGTTGAGGTATATTGCAAAGAGCAGCATTAAAACTAAACTGTGGCATGTAGAAGCTTCAAGCCAATAAATCATAAGCTGCAGACAGTAAACTGTGAGATAAATGTAAAAACTACAACAATCTAAATGTTAAAGCAATGTGAGTTATTATACCAAAAAATAACCCAAATACAACCCCAAAAAAAATCACACTTACCAAACTTATCCAGATTAAAGAAAAGCTTGAATCCCACGGTTACAATGTTTGGATGGATGTGGATCGAATGGGGGGAAGTACCTTGCAAGCGATGGCAGACGCAGTTGAAGAATCAGCTGTTGTGCTCATTTGCATGTCACAGAAATACAAGGACAGTCCAAACTGCAGGTATGCAAAGGTTATGGTTTGGGTAAAGTCATTTATAAGATCAAGATATTAACTATATAACTATAAAAAATAAAATTTTTACTTTAGATTAAAGAGGTTATTAAATGGCAACTAGTGTTTAGATTAGAATAACAAACATGTTTTGTAACACAATACTTTCAAGAATACATTAAAACAGCCGAAAATGCAACAAGTAATAGCCTTACTTTCTCAAACTTTCAAATTCACCTTTTGAATAGAATGTTTTACTCAATTTTTGCAAGCACAACCTTGCAGAAATGTTTTCCAAAACCTGCGTAGCACATTACTGGGGTGTGGTGGTAGCTAACAAACAATACAAAAACAACATTTGCGAGGGTAACAAAAGCAAAATATGTAGACGAACTCCATTTTAACCATTGTATAATCATTCTACTTATAGAACTGAAGGAGAGTATGCTTACAAACTACAAAAAGAAATAATTCCCCTGCAGATTGAAAGTGGTTACTCACCTGATGGTTGGTTAGGTAGGTGCTTTGTAAAAGCTGTTATTCAGCATTTTTCTTATGTTCCATGATTTGCAGGAGCTATCCTTGGAGCAAAATTATATTTTGACTTTTCCAAACATGAACAGTTTGATACAAGTTTCACAAAACTTTTGAAGGAACTTGGTGACAAAGGAAAACTGCTGGTAAAATGATTTAAACATTTTAATTTCGGATTAAAAATAGTAAACAAACAATAGGCACAAATGAGAAACAGTTTTAGACAAAAGCGAATGGTTTCAAGCCACTTTTTAAAACCAATCAAAAGCAGGATTATTGCAATCATTTAATATATGCATCCAAACAAGTCTTGGAATCACATTAAGTACTGGCTCACCAAGTCAAAGATATCTGACCTATATCTTAGAATTTCTATGACATTGACATAATTATTCTGTTTAGAGCACTGGTTTTCAACACGCCTTTCAGGTGGCTTGTGAGTAGTTTTTTGCTAAAACTCATGCCTCGAACAGTATTTTGGAATTGCTAACCGTGCTGGTTTCAAAAATATGCTGGCTTGGTGATGTAGAATTTATATTGTTTATTCTACACATTCAACCCAGGTCGAATTGAAAAGAGTATGCAAATCTCTTTGTGTGCCAACTGAAACAGGGTTTAGGTTCATTGGACTTTTTGAGTTAAATTAAACAAGAAATTAAACACCTTTCTTGCTAACCTTAGCTTCAGGGTCAGGGGATGCAACATATGAGGTTTGATGATGAAAGATTATATGCTGGTGCTGCTGACGCTTCAGACCAAACAACTGCAAAATTATGGAGTTGTGATGATGTTTGTGATTGGGCAAATGCGTATGGAATCAAATCGTAAGTAACTTAATAAATAAGATATATTTCAGTTTTAACTGTCATTTTTGGTACTAAAAGGTACTAGCTATAACACTAAAACAAAACATATGTAATTTACCTCGTTTAGGTCAAAACTTCGAAACATTGATGGAAGAACACTGATTTTCTTGAAGAATATGAGACTAGAAGCACCAGAGTATTTCTACCATTATATTGAGAAGCACGTACAGATCACCAAGCCCATGGAACTGATGCTTTTTGTTGAAGCATTAAATACAGTTAGTTGAGAAATGTCAACTTCTCAGGACAACATTGAAACCTTTGTTGCACTGTGAGTTTTTCCAGTATGCAGTGGCCAAAGATTGTCACCAAATTTTAAAAGAATGTTACACAAATTGTCATCTACAGTGCATGACATACATTACAAAACGTAAATAAAATATGAATTTTATCAGATGTTCCATGGTTATATTCTAGTATTTACTTTGTGGCAATATTTCTAAGCAACAATTCTTTACAATTGAAGCAACTACTATTTTGAAATTATAAGCATTTACAAGTTGGTACAAAACACTTTACTTTTTAAATCACATAATAAACATTATTACAAAAACTTGGTCGTCGTAAAATCGCAAAAGGGTAAACAAACTTTGTAAGTTTTCCCGCCTAAAACATATTTTGCTACATCGGCCTTGTAATTTTTGTTATTGATTACCGTAGTTTCTATTGTTTTTCACATTTAGGACAAAATTATTGTAATAAAGTTGAAAATGAATCAATTATGCAATGGGGGGGGGGGGGGGGGGGGGGGGGGGGGGGGGGGGGGGGGGGGGGGGGGGGGGGGGGGGGGGGGGGGGAATAAGTAATACGGTGCGGTCAGGAAAACAAATTTTAGCAAAAACCACTTTTTCTTAAAATAGCTTTTAGAACATTAAAGACCTTAAAGTTACCGTTCCACTAAAATTGTGCCGAGTGGCATGTCGCTGTACAGATTGTTTTTTGACTACACTTGGGAATTACTTTTAAAACGAGCTATAACCGCTTTTCACGACGTAAACTATGTAGTCACTGGCTTACCACATCCTTATAATACGACCGTTTATTCCAAAGCATCATCTTTGACAAAAACAACGAATTTATTCAAAACGTGCAAGGGGGGGGGGATACAGATCACCAAACCCATGGAACTGATGCTTTTTGTCGAAGCATTAAACACAGTTAGTTGAGAAAAGTCAAATCTTTAAGACAACTCTAAAACCTTTTCTGCACTGTGAGTTTTTCCTGTATGCAGTGGCAAAAGATGGTCAGCATATTTTTTAAAATGTTACATAAGTTGTCATCTATAATGCATAACATACATTACAAAACGTAAATAAAATATGTATTTTATCATATGTTCCATTGTTATATTCTAGCATTTATTTTGACGCAATACTTCTAAGTAACAATTCTTTACAACTGAAGCAACTGCTGTTTTAAAATTTTCAACATTTCAAAACTATTTTTATTTTCGCAAAATGGGTTGTTTTCTTACACAGTCGCCTGATTAACTTCAAATCAACACTCTCTAGATAATCTTAAATTTCCGTAATAATTTGGACATAATAAATATTTTTAAAAAACTTGGTCGTCGTAAAATCGCCAAGGTAAAGAAACTTTGTAGGTTTTCCCGCCTAAAACACATTTTGCTACACCGGCCTTGTAATTTGTGTTACGATTAGTTTCTATTGCTTTTCACACTTAAACAAAATTATTGTAATAAAGTTAAAAATGAATCAATCGGTTATTTCCGTTCCCGTTGTATGAGTAAGTTGAATGAGCAAAAACTATACTTGTGGCATGTCGCTGTAGCTACAGATTGTTTTTTAACTACACTTGGAATTACTTTTAAAACGAGCTATAACCGCTTCTCACGACTTAAACTATATAGTCACTGGCTTACCACATCCATATATATACGACCGTTTATTACAAAGCATCATCTTTGACAAAAACAACGAATTTATTCAAAACGTGCAAACAAATATCAAATAACTATGATCTCAATAAGACGCGACACATCATTATGTAACGCAATAAATAAAAAAGCAGTTTATACAAGCGAGCACGTAAAGAAAGCAGACAAAAATGTTGATAAACAATGAACACAAACAGAAGGGGGGGGGGGGGGGGGGGGGGGGGGGGGGGGGGGGGGGGGGGGGGGGGGGGGGGGGGGGGGGGGGGAAGTGAAAGGTTGAAGTAGAAAATGACTTTTTGCACTATGATGATGTGTTCGAACTTTTTCAGAATTCAGAAGACCAAGAAACAAAAATAAATCGTATGATCACTTTAAACTAGCAGTGTAATACAGAAAAGTGAAAAAACATTTACAAATTGGAAAACAGCAAGCAAATGAACAAATTATTACTTCAAAGGGATAGTTATTTTAAATATTCGGAAATTTGTGGGGGGGGGGAAACGGAAAAAAAAGTTATTTTATGAAAGGTTGGAAAATGACTTTCTGCATTATGACGATGTATTAGAACTTTTCAGAATTCGTAAGACCAAAAAAATCGACACGATTATTTAAAACTAGCAGTGTAATACAGAAAAGTGAAAAAAAAAAACATTTACAAATAGGGAAGCAGCAAGCAAATCAACAAGTTATTACTTCAAAAAAATAGTTATTTTAAATATTCGGTAATTTGTATGTTCCCTGTTTGTGGCGTCACGAAGGTAGGCTTATGACGTCACCATCCGGGTTGTTTGTGCGGTGTTTGGTCATAACGCACTTTCATGGCCTGCGTCTCCACACGGCGGCAAACCGAATCGATAACGTCACTTGTGTGATAATTTCCCCCAAGATCAGGAGTGTGAATCTGCCAAAAGAAAATCTCAGTATGTTTGGTGACCAAGATTAAGCATGTGTATATAGGGGGGGGGGTTGCGTCTCCACACGCCGGCAAACCGAATCGATAACGTCACTTGTGTGGTAATTCCCCCCAAGATCAGGAGTGTGAATCTGCCAGAAGAAAATCTCAGTATGTTTGGTGACCAAGATTAAGCATGTGTATATAGGGGGGGGGGGGGGGGGGGGGGGGGGGGGGGGGGGGGGGGGGGGGGGGGCGCTGACAAAAAATCTAAATTCTTAGTTAAGTTGAGGGACCCCCTTTACAGAAAGTACACAACAAATACCAAAGTTAGATAATCAACAAACTAAGCCCAATGAGATGGTTGCACATAATCAACCGACAAAAAATTATTACTGTCTAAAATAGAAGACAACGACAAGAAAATGTCACCACCAGGGGGGGGGGTAAAGTTAGATAATCAACAAACTAAGCCCAATGAGACGGTTGCATATAATCAACCGACAAAAATTTATTACTGTCTAAAATAGAAGACAACGACAAGAAAATGTCACCACCAAATTGTACACATACACGTAATGTTATAGAAGTGGATAACAAAAACAAATTTTCCACTTACCCTGTCTGTTTCTAGTGTGTCCACAAGTGCTTGGTTGATCAGTGATGCATATTTGTGTAACCTGCATAACATATCAGAATAATTGTAAATTTAGTAAAACTAGAATTAGTGGCCAACAGCTAAAATAGCACAGTAAAATTTTGTCAATTTTAATCTTAACGTTAGGCCTGAAAGTTTTCAACTAATGACAATGCTGGAGCATTGGGGTTTATGATGAAAAATGCAGTTTTGACAAATGCTCATAACTTTATGTATTTTATCAATAAATATAATTTCATCCTGTTAACTCACCCAATGTATTTCAGCATGAGAGCACTAGAAAAAGGGGGGGGGGTTATGATGAAAAATGCAGTTTTGACAAATGATCATAACTTTATGTATTTTATCAATAAATATAATTTTATCCTGTTAACTCACCCAATGTATTTCAGCATGAGAGCACTAGAAAAAATTATGGCAGACGGATTTGCAATGTTCAGCCCTGCAATGCTTTTGCCTGTGTTTCTGGTGGCCTAAAATGTGATAAAATACATTATCATCAACAATCTCTACCACAACCTACACTTTACACCTTTTCAATGTCCAAAAATTGCGTAACAGCATGTTATATCATAGGCAAAAGCTTACTGAATGCTTATGGCTTTTTTTTCAAAAAAAGGTGCAACATCCTTATCTGAGGTTGAATGTTGGGTATAAAACTTTTAACTTATGACATAACAGATTGTCCAGTCTTTGTTGATTATGTCTACTTACCGTCTCAAACACTCGGTATTTGGACCCAATATTGGCACCAGCCACAATCCCTGGCCCCCCAACAAGTCCACAGCAAATATTTCCTGCAAAAGAAACACAAATTATAACAATTCTGCAATTATTTTAATAAATTAAACCTACCAATGATATTTCCATACAAATTTGGCATAACCATCACATCAAACTGCCAGGGGTTAGACACCATTTGCATTGTTGCGTTATCCACAATAACATCATTAAATTCAATTTCAGGAAAATCCTTTGCAGTTTCTCGACAACATTGAAGAAACAAACCATCTCCCATTTTCCTAGAAGAAAAAAAAAATTGCTGATTAAAAATTTGGTCCAGCCTAAAGACAATTTTATCTGTTATCTGTCATCAAACAAGGCCATTGTAATAATGATTTACAGTCTAAGCATTGGATATATTTGGAAATAAACCTTAAACGCCTACTTACATGATATTAGCTTTGTGTACAGCAGTGACCTTCTTTCGGCCATTTCTCTTTGCATAGTTGAAAGCAAATCTGGCAATTCTTAATGATTTCTCTGCAGTTATTATTTTTAAACTTTCGACAACACCGGGAATGCTCTGATAAAAAGAAAAAGCATGTTTTTTTAAGTGTTTGGAACAACATACCATAATCATTTTGTAAAATCAATAACTAATAATAATGAAATGCTGTATGGTTTTAGCAGTAGTTAATCAATACTTCAGGCAATAGTCGACATTTAAAAACAATTTAGGTACATTAAGCTGCAGACAGTGCACACTGCTTCAATCTATAACAGTGGTTCCCAAACTGTGGGCCATGGCCCAGTAGTGGACCACCAAGACATTTTCAATGGGCCACAGAGCCATTTGAATAGATTCTACTGTTTTGTAATACTGTAGATATTATGTGCTTTGGTTTGAAAAACGTAATTTTTGCAAAGAATTCTGAATCTTGTAGCCAAATTTCAGGAGCATGTATCTCATTAAAAATAAATTTCTGGAAAATTTCGCCTGTTTTTGAGTTATTTTTTTGTTTGTGCCCAAATTTACAGCACGTGGTGGGCCACGAATCGTTATTAAATAGACATTTGGGCCACAGACCAAAAAAGTTTGGGAACCCCTGATCTATAAGGTCACAGCGCCAAAATCACTTTGTTTGCCAAATTTCTGTCACTATTGCCCATTTGTGGCATCAAACAGGTTGGTGAGGCATGGATTTTCAGCTTGCTTTCAACAAACTAGAGTGCCATTAAGGGGCTACATTAGCTCACACAGCCGATCTCTCGCCACCAACAGCACTGATGGTGTCTTGTAGGTCAAAACAGTGGGCAACCAAGTTTATAGAGCTCTTCTGGCAATTGTGTTTTTATTCCGACGTTTCAACGTCCTATACAGATCGCCTTCATCAGGGTTGATAATGTGCTTGTGTTTAATTTTTTTCCTTTGTTTATTGTGCACTGAACTACGCGCATTCAGTGCACAATAAACAAAGGAANTAAAATTTTTAAATATTTCTGCATCATAGGGCTTGTTTGAAAAAAAGAAAAAAAGAAAAAAAAAATATAGACAAAAACAATATGTGTCCCCTTCAGGGAAGGGGACCCATAACTACAATTGCCAGAATCTATAAACTCAATACTATGCCTTGCAGCAATAGCTCGGGCACTGTCTGCAGCATATCATGTATTGGCTCAATGCTTCTATATTAACAAATTTTGGTACAGTTTTGCGAAAAAGTAGACTTATATTTATATGGTGTATATATATATTTAGTTGAACTGTTCTTGTGGCCTGTCATAACTTACTTCATGTTCCAAATTAGAGTATTCCCCTTCTGTGTTTTCACGAATGATTCTTATATCAATGTCGTCATGTCTCGTTTTCACACCTTTCACACTTTTCACTTTAATGACATTGGCAAAAAGCTCCAATCGAGTTCTGTAGAGTTGAGGAGAAAATTTAAAATAAAGAAAACCAGTAACAATTGGACACTCCTAGCTTTTGAAACTTACAACACAAATTTAGCCTAACAATCCAGCATTTAATTTGCTTATGTACACACATATTCCTAAATACTTTTCCTTTAACAAATAAGAGTAGAGCAACAACCAGGGTATTCATTTTTTTCCTGCTCTTTTTATACTTTTAACACCACCCTTTTGGAAAACCTTTATAGGTGGCCAACGCATGTTTTGAGAGGTTACAAACTTAATATTTATAGGAAAAAAAGCCTCCTAATTTTTGCCAAAGATGTATACATATATCTAATTCTTGTAATATAACTAACACTATATCTTACCTCAAGGTGATGTTGGCTGACTTTTGATCATGATCAAGTATATCAGGATTTGTTTCTACATTACCTAGAAAAAAATATATATTCCTAATGTTTATTAAAATCAACAAAATAAACCTATGCAATTGCATGTATTTTGCAATTATTCGATTAGTCTGTACTAAAAATAAAACATACATAACATAATCTTGTTTACCTTTAATAGCAACCTCGTTTCTCATGATAGATGTGATTGCATCTTCACAAACACCAGAGGTAAAGTTTTCACTTGTAACATTCACTTCCTCAAAGTCAACTGGGACACCTTTATCAGATTAAGCTGCAAGTTTAAATTAACTGAACACTATGTGTATTAATCAAGTTAACATAACTCCCTGCTCAGGAATCTAGTAAACTAGACACTTAGTTTAAAAAATGTTTGGACTAAAGACTTTGCGATGTTATGCTCAGAAGATTTTACAAATTACTTTTTACCATTTTTCGTACTATTAGGTCCAACAATGCTACAAACAATATGACACTACTAAGAAAATAAGAAACAAGGTGTTCACAAAAAAACATAATATTAGAAATGAAATAATGCCACACCCTATTTACTGTGGTTTAGGAACAAACATATGAGTAACTTAATAATAACAAAACAGGCGGTAAGTTTAACACTAAAAGCTATTGAATTAAAAATTTAAGAGCTGTAACTTATAATGTGTTTTTGCTATTACTACTATGAAATATTTACCAGCACATAAGAAAACTTGCTTGACACCCTGCATAACTTCTGGTCCAATTCCATCACCAGGAATCATAGTTACAGTGTGTCGACCTCCGTACAATGCAAACTTTCTTGATGAGTTCGTACTTTTGATGTCATTTGATGTGGAAAGTGTTGATGCAGCCCTCACTGATGACTGTAAAATTTACCCAGAAAAGGCTTTAAACATTTGCTGCAACTTGTTTATGGTTGTTTAGCTTATCATAAGAATATTTCACCTAAGTTTTACAAGAGTTTTATGCTTAGCTTAAAATTATTTTTTGAAGTTATCACTAATTTTTGCACTTTTTGAGGTGTTTACTATGAAATATTTATAGCCAAAACATTTAAGAGTTATAAAACTATGTATCAGCCACAAATTAAAACTGAACATATGATATTCATATGCCACAAACATGAACTATAAAAAACTGTTATCATGTGCAAAAACACCTGTTAAACAACTGTATTAAATCTATATAGGACAAAACTTACCACACATTTTGAACCAGTGAAGAATCTTAAACCGTTAACTGAAGTTTTCAGTAAAACCCTCGACATTTCTCAAACTAAAATAATACGAAATACACTAAATGTTGCTTCTCACATAAAGTAAACGAAACACCTCACTTTTCAGGCAGGTATATTTTACGAACTGGGGTCTTTTTAGCAATCTTCTCAGGTTGTGCTTGTATTCGCTTTTCGCGTGTGATTTATAGCCACATAGAAATCATAAACAAATATTACGTCATAAAATAAATCAAAAAATGTTCGCTTGAGTAATCTTGCATGCTTGAGTAATCCGACATGTGGTAAATTTTGTGTTGCTGCAAAACAAATGCGTTGAAAATGTAGTAAATTAATTGATACTTCAGCGGTTTAATGTTAAAATGAATTCTGAAGACGACATTGCATTGCGCGTGGTGCAGTTGGATGTTAAAGAACTTGACGATAGCGTTGAAGAAATCTTGTCTACTCAAGTTAACAAGTGTTTTAAATACGATTTTTTTGGACGAAATATTTTGGAAATAGTTTTGAATCCATTGATACAAGGATTAAACTTGTATTACACCTTATGGACTGCAAAAGTGTCAGTTGGGCAAGCTATTCTTGGAGTTAAATATGTTGAAGCCAGTGGTTTGGAAGCTTCTGCGAAAAAAATTAGAGTTTTAACTGTACTTCGATTTGTGCAGACACTTTTGGCAAAACACTCAAGCAAGTTTAACAATTCAAAATTTCAGAAACTTGAGAAGTTGTCACAGTTCTTATTTCTTTGCAATTGGTTGATGTTCATTTATCGCGGAATTTTTCCGACCATTGCTTTGCGAATTCTTGGACTAAAAACTGTTTATGCAGAAAAAAATACCCAACGAGAAATAACTTTTCAGACTCTCGGACGTGAAATCTTGATGTATGCTGCTGCAAATTCTCTCGTTCATTTTATCTCTTTTCTAAATGTTCGAAAAGTTGTAAACCGAATAAAAGGAGCAATTTTTCAGCCACCGGATCAAACAGACAGCTGCAATGCAAAGGAATGTGCAATATGCAAAAAGCTGCCAATTTATCCATGCATTTCAATTTGCAAATGTTTAATTTTTTGCCACTACTGTGTGCAAGTAAAACTTTTAAGTGAAGGAACTTTTAAATGTTTTAATTGTTCTGAAATTGTTTTGGAAGCTGAAAGCCTTCCTATGCAAAGTAACGAGATTGTTGCAGAGAAGACCGACTAACATTGTTTATTGTTAAATTAAGGGGGGGGGGACTTTTAAATGTTTCAATTGTTCTGAAATTGTTTCGGAAGCTGAAAGCCTACCTATGCAAAGTAATGAGATTGTTGCAGAGAAGACCGACTAACATTGTTTATTGTTAAATTAATGTGACATGATTTTTGTGTGTTTGTTTACAATCATCTGTACAAAAAATTCTTAATAATTACCAGGATTGTTGCAAAAAAAAATGTCTTTGTGTGTTTATTTTTTTTAATTATTTGTACAAAAAAATTTGTGCAGTTTGTGTTAATTTTATCATGAAGATTACTCTTTTTTGTGATATGGGGTGGGGGGGGGGTATTTCTTTGTGTGTTTTTTTTTTTTAATTATTTGTACAAAAAAATTTGTGCAATTTGTGTTAATTTTATCATGAAGATTACTCTTTTTTGTGATATGGGGTCTTTATTTTTGAACTGATTGTACTTAATGCCCTTTTTTCTTTTTATAATTAGGTCCAGGATATCTATGTTTTATTGCTGTAGAAATTTTAGATAAAACTGGTGAATAAGATGCCAAAAAGAAAAGGATCAGAAAGCATGGATGCAACTGAAATGGATTCAACAAATCAAGTAGGTCTCAGCTTGTTGTATATACTCAGATAAATAATCACCAAGTTTGCTGAGTGGTTAGTGCAACGCATTGTGATCACATAGTTGATGGTTCTATTCCTGTCTAGGCCCACTTGCCAGTAGAATCTGACAGGTTGAAATAAATTGTTGTTGCCAACTTTCTAAGCTTAAAATAGAAGAAAATATAAATTTATTGGACTTGTAATGACCTGAGCAGCCCGATGGCTCTTTGTGACCATCGTATTTTGGTTGCAATTGAACATAATAATGAAACAAAATAATACTCACGATTTTTTACTATACCAGAGCTGTATAAAAGATCCTGACTATGAACCTCCTCGTAAAAAGAAATCCAAAAAGTTGAAGGTACTAATTAGTTTGGGGGGGGGGTCAACAAATCAAGTAGGTCTCAGCTTGTCGTATATACCCAGATAAATAATCACCAAGTTTGCTGAGTGGTTAGCCCAACGCATTGTGATCACATAGTTGATGGTTTCTATTCCTGTCTAGGCCCACTTGCCAGTGGAATCTGAGGGGTTGAAATAAATTGTTGTTGCCAACTTCCTAAGCTTAAAATATAAGAAAATATAAATTTATTGGACTTGTAATGAGCAGCTTGGTGACTCTTTGTGAGCATAATGCAATGAACATAATAATGAAACAAAATAATACTCTCGATTTTTTACTATACCAGAGCTGTATGAAAGATCCTGACTATGAGCCTCCTCGTAAAAAGAAATCCAAAAAGTTGAAGGTACTAATTATTTTTTTAGTGACTCTTCTGGACTTTTGATGTGTTTTATGACCTACTTATAAAATCAATAACGTCTTTATAAAAAACAACTTAAACACGATTTATGCCACTTTGAGGTAGCAGAAGCACATGAACTAGACCCAAACATTATTATCATTACTCTATTTAAATTCAAAGAAATTGCTTTCAAATACAAGAGATTTCTTGCATTCATACCTTACCTACAGTGTTTCCCTTGAATAAACAAAACAAGTTAAAACCAACTACACGCAAAAAAATCCTTACCGTATATACTTGCGGATAGGGGGGGGGGGGGGCGGATATAACGTTATTGTTCGAGTATAACGCGCAAAATTTTACACTAATTTTCAATAAAAAGTTAAGGGCGCGNGTATAACGCGCAAAATTTTACACTAATTTTCAATAAAAAGTTAAGGGCGCATGTTAGACGCGAATTGTAGTGGAAATGTATCGAATATGGGTGCATGCGCTCGTGCACGCACATACCAATGCGAAACAGTTTCATGAGCGCACACGCAGATGCGACGGCTCAGCGTGCATTGGATTTTCCCGCTTTGTTGAGAAAACATAGTTTTTGCGGTTTCAATGCAATGCAGTTCAATGCTGAAAAACAACCAATTGCACCAGTTATTTAGCAAAAAAGCTAGGGAAATGGCCTTTTAAATCCCTATATTTTCAGTGCGACCTATGTGCGAGTCAACTCTAAATTACACTTTTTTAACGCAAAACTAATAGTGCGACCTATCGCCGAGTATATACGGTACATTTTCCAAAAGTTTTTTTGGTTTGTAGCAACAACTTTTGTACATGATTGATTCGCAGTTTTTACTTTTGTTTAGAAACACAGAAAAAGAGCTGACAGTGGTTTAGATCGAACTGGAAAGGTTCTTTCTCCAAAAAAGAAGAAGACGTCTCGTTCGAAAAAGCAATTTTTGCAGGTATGAAATAAAATTACATATATATTGGTAAAATTTTATTAAAAGTTATATGGTTGGTACTAGGGATGGGTCGAGCCAAAAACTGAGTATATGTTTGGAACCGCACATCGCTGTTTTTGACTCGGCCGAGCAGTTGCACAAACTGACTCAAACATTTAATTTGCATATTCATGCTCTGCTAACATACAAAACCAGTGTTCGAAAGGGTATCGAAGCACAAAAATGACTGTTTTTTTAATGCATTAGATGGTGGGAAACGCATACTTCATGGGCCTGCATAGCTTAATGCAAAATCAAAGTATTTCTTGCTTTGATGTGGGGGGGGGGGGGTATCGAAGCACAAAAATGACTGTTTTTTTTAATGCATTAGATGGTGGGAAACGCATACTTCAGGGGCCTGCATAGCTTAATGCAAAATCAAAGTATTTCTTGCTTTGATGTTTTACAGGCAGAAAGCTCAGATTCGGATGATAGCAACACCCTAGCCCTCACACAAAGAAACACACAGTTGAATAGAAAGTCTAACAAGGTAGGTCTATGCCAGAGGTCAGCAACCTTTCTATGTTTTATCTGTTATGATAAGAATGTGCTGGCCATGCATGCAAACATTTTTGTGTGCTGTAGTGGTTTGTACTCTCTGATTTAAGCAGTAAATAGAAGACAGGCAGATTAATGCAAAAAGCCTCTCTTTTAAAGACTATCACATCATAAAAAACTAAAAACATTAAGTGCAATAGTTTAACTTATATCAACAAATACATTGTCTAATCTTAGCATGCATGCATGTATGATAGGTTTGCCCGCCCCTGTTCTATGAAGTGAACAATGATAAATCATACACCTCAGCTTAAAAATTACTTTTCTTTTAGGGTTTTAACATAGATTATGATCCAGACGAGAGGGGGGGGGGATATCAACAAATACATTGTCTAATCTTAGCATGCATGCATGTATGCTAGGTTTGTCCGCCCCTGTTCTATGAAGTGAACAATGATAAATCATACAACTCAGTTTTATAATTACTTTTCTTTTAGGGTTTTAACATAGATTATGATCCAGACGAGAACCTGGAAGTTTTAATCCCATCAAAGTCTTATTCAAGTCAACAACTTCCTTCAGCAATCATGCATATGGATAACCCCTCACTATCTAACATGGTCAGTTGTAAAATAAACTTTCACATTAGCTTGCTATATAAGTCCAAGACAGTGGTTCCAACTGGTGGCACCTCAGGGGTGTTTGAAATCATAACATGATTATATTATAAGGGCTAAAGTTATTGAACTTACCTCATTACATACGCAACCAATACTTTGATGTTGTTTAAAAATAGTAAAAAGTATGTTGATGGGCATCTTCATCCCAGCAGTTTCTTGGTAAAAAATTGAGAAACACTGACCTAAAGCAAATTGCATTGTTTCAGAATCTCATCAATTTAAAGCCATCGACCTGGACACGAAGTCACACTCCACATGCTGTTGCTTTCAACATGGCTTCATACAACATTGATTGCTACCCATACTATAAAAACAGGTATGTTGCTGCCAGGATTGTAAACTCAGATAAAGACTTCTACCCTCCCCTTTGAAAACACAATTTGACTCCAAACAAAACAAATCCTTTATGTTCTGCACACTTTATCATTGTTCTTCAATAAAACTGGCAGAAAATAAAAGTTGCTAAACGTTTCATGAGTCTGACTACACAGACCACTATAGTTGTAAAATTAATCCTATTAAACCTTAAAAAGTGTGACTATATTGACTCCAACTCTGCAATCCTGGTTGGAACTGTTTCAAATAGCTCTAAATGCAAAGCAAGCTACACTTTTATGTTTCAGAATTAAATTTCCTGGGTACAGGCCAAAATTAATGGATACACCAGTATCCAGGCTTCTTACTAAGGCCGACAGAACAAACAAAAATGACATATTTTTATCATCTGATGAAGGTATGCTGTTGTTGTGACTTAAACTGCAAAAAATTCTAAAAAGTTTATCAATAGTGATAAACTTAGTCGAATGTAATAGTATGTTTAAAAAAATTCTAGTTGAATTAAGCCTTAAAGAATACATCGACCCAAAAACATTTAAAAATGACATTTTGGCAAATACTGATACCATCACCAGCAATATTTTTATGGGCATTTAACATCTTTATGGCATAACGTTGCTCAAAATACCTCTAAAGATACATATTTGTATAGTTGTTCAGGTTATTATATTGTATAGTTAACACTTTATACTGCTTTTAAAGTAATAACAGAAACCTAATTTCTTGTTTATTTTAATTTGTTTAGATGAAGGAGATGAATTTGTTGAATGCTCTTCCAACAGCGTCAAACTTATTTCCCCAAATGAACTGATACTTGAAAAAACACTAATTCCTTGAATACCTTTTTATTTTTAGAACAAAAACTTCATTTAATTTTAAAATGTTACAAAATGTCTCACTGCGTTTCTTAAGACATCTTGCCAAAGACAATTTAAAAGAAACTGCATTGTCCAAGTTAAAACACTGGACAAACCAATTTTCTTCAAACAAAGTCCTGGAGCCTGAAACGTCAGCTGCACTTATCGTTGCACATGTCCTGAACAAAAAAATGGTACATAATATGAATTATGTCATTTCATACATCTCTGTTTTTAGTTTTTTTATTAAAGATTTTACCCATCTTGATACAGCAACCTCGGTTAATGCTCACTCGTTTGGATCAAAAAATTTGTCTGAATTAGATGAAGATCTGGATTAACCAATGTCGATTAGTTAAAGGCGTACTACATTACAAATCATTTATTCCTCAAGTATTGTCCAAATTAGGTGAAGAATCTGGTTGAACTAAGGTTATGCTATACGAAAATCACTTATGCATTTTATTTGTTTGTTGACACTTGTTTATAATGTTAAAATCAAAATACCCATTTAAGTCAATTAACATTATTATCTGATTAGTTTGTGGAATTGGATAGCCATGAAAAGCAGCAACCACTTACACACCAGCAAATAAAATTGATCGATAATTTGGCAAGGAAGAGGCTTCAGAACATCCCAATTCAATACATCATTGAAGAATGGGATTTCTGTGGCATGACGTTAAAGATGAGACCTCCAGTTTTTATTCCACGCCCAGAAACTGAGGTATATTAGTACTTCTGTTTTTCAATAAAACCATTTAAGACTGGTTAGTCTTTAACAGAAGTTTGAAATGGTAAAGTGTTCATAGTACACCAGGCCTATTGAAGGTGTTGTACCAAATCCAGCTGACGTGTGCAGCATACTGGGCAAGCAACAGTGCTTTTGATTTGACTTTTGGCAGTGTCACCACCAAGCCCATATAGCTCAGTTGGTAGAGCACCAACCTACTTAAGATCTATGCTTGGGGGGGGGGGGAATTCCCATACAATACATTATTAAAGAATGGGACTTCTCTGGCTTGACGTTAAAGATGAGACCTCCAGTTTTTATTCCACGCCCAGAAACAGAGGTATATTAGTACTTCTCTTTTTCAATAAAACCATTTAAGACTGGTTAGTCCGTAACAGAAGTCTGAAAATGTAAAGTGCTTATAGTACGCCAGGCCTATTGAAGGTGTTGTACCGAATCCACATGTCAGCATACTGGGCAAGCAACAGTGCTTGATTTGACTTTTGACAGTCTCACCACCAAGCCCATATAGCCAGGGTTGCCATACCGTCCTTATTTCTAAGATTTGTCCTTATTTTGAAGGGCCATGTCTTAGAAAAGTTTATTGTCCTTATTTCTAAGAATTGTCCTTATTATGTCTTAGAAAAGTTCATTGTCTTTATTTCTAAGAAATGTCCTTCTTTTTGGCTTTTACATCCTTATTCAAATTACTAGTCAAATCCCTGCTCGAGTAAAAGTAAACCTAGAACTCAGTCTGTTGTGAGGTGTACAAAAAATTTTTTCTATGCACAAGGGGTTGCTGGAACAGATTGCTTCTGGCCAAAATATTGCATATGATATGTCATGGCTCTAAAATGCAAAGATTTGTTCAAAAACGTTTCATTTTGTTTCGTATAAAAAATTTGTTTTTCGGTTGTCCTTATTTTTGGTTTCAAGTCGATGGCAACCCTGCAGGGGGGGGGGGCACCAACCTACTTAGGATCTATGCTTGGGAGACCCCATTGATGTGGTATGACACCGTTAAAAGACCTGGCGTACTATCATTTAGATATGAGTGTGCTGTGATAGCCAGTTTGCATGAACATGTGTATGCTGATCCCAGTTATGATTGTATGTTCATCCCAGCTGAATGTAGAGTGTTAAAATCTTTAGCACGTCTTACTACTGTTACCTTATCTACAGGACCTTGTTCAATTCGTCTCAGATGAAATTTTGACAAATTCAGCCACCAGTGTTTTACATCTTCTTGAAGTTGGTTGTGGTTCTGGAGCAATAAGCCTTGCTGTGATAAAGTCAGAAAAAATAAAATCCAACAAAACAGATATTAACTTTACATGTATTGATTGTAATCAATCTGCTGTGAATCTTACAAAAGAAAACATGATGTTGGTTGACGTTAACCAAACAAAAGTAAGATTATGTTTAATTTAAACCATTGGTTCTCAAACTATGGTTCATGTATCACTAGCAGTGCACAATAAATTCTTTTCAATGTGCTTTATGTGACACACATATTTTATGATGCCAGAAAACGTACTGTAATAATGGAAGTAGTTGTAGGGTTGCTCTGAATCTTAAAAAAATCGTGAAATAAGCGTTGCGCAAATATATTTTCTAAATATAGGTGGGGTGTGGATGCTGTACAAAACCTAATCAAATCATAGCAGCTTGGAAACCAAATCACTGATTTAAAAAAAATCACATTGAACTGTTCATGAGGCTCAATAGACTTATGCATGGTTGTGTTTTATTAGCAACGAAATGCACCTTTAATTTTTTTGTTTAGATGCAAGCAATTCACACAGATATTGCATTATTACCAACCAACCAAATGTTTGATGGAATAGTAAGTAACCCACCGTATATTCCATCAAAGGAAATGGGTGATCTACAAGCAGAAATATACCAGTAAGCCAACTAAGAGTTTAAAACTGGTTTTGTTGTACAGTATGTTGACATGTTTTGATTTCATATACACAGTGGTGAAATTCAAATTTTTTGTCAGCCGGTTCTATCACAAAGTCACATTTTTCAGGCGGTTCTGTTACAAAAAGTTCATTGATAGTAATCAGTAATGCTAACCGGTTTGCTGACCTCATTTAATTTTGTAAGACGGTTCTAAAGAACCGGTGCGGACTGGCTGAATCCCACCACCGCATATACACAACTTTTGCATTTTAGAAATGAAAGTCATTTAGCACTACATGGTGGATATGATGGCTTGGATGTAGTTAGAAAAATTCTGGATGCATCAAAATCTGTCTTAAAACCTGGAGGGTGAGTGACAACACAAACTAATGCAAAAAAATCGAATATTTTGTTTGTTTCCTTTTTCAGTTGGATTTGGCTGGAAGTAGATGATTCTCATCCCAAAATTATTCCGAATATTTTACCAGAACAATTTGCTTTTGTTGAAATGCGTGAAGATATATTTGGAAATCCAAGATTTGTAAAAATCATTAAAAAGTCATGATGGTGGAACGCTTCAATGTTTTACTTTTTTTAAATACATGTATTGTACTTTTTGTGTTTCTTTAATGAATAAAAGTTTCATTGTCTCAGTGCAATTCCATTGGATCATTGTTATTTTGACATGGTGAATATTATCAATTGATCAAATTCAGCTAGGTTAACCCAATGCTGCTAAAAATTCTTGCTCAGAAAAAAAAAACTTATTACATAGAGATGTGATTAGAACCAATAACCCTGCGAGCATCAGGCGAGTGTGTTAAACCATAGACAACTATAAGCAGTCTATGGTTAAACACTTGGCTATGGTGCCTGGTAGAGCTACCAACACCGTGACGAGAATCTAAACACTTGGCTATAGATAATCTTATCCCAAATCAAACAACAGGAATAATTTTATTTATTTTTAGTAAAAAAATTAGCAAACTTTACAAATATGTGTTTGTTAAAACAAAACAAAATCGAGTTTTATTTTAATCAATGAGGCGTGGCGATTTTTATGCATGACTGAGCACATGACAACAACGTTTTCTGACCAAAGTCCATCAAGTTTTAGAAGAAAACTGGCGTGTTTTTCGGGATTGCAACACGTCTGTTATCTCTAAAATCGCGAGGTAGCGTTAAAATTGTCGCAGTATTAGATCAGGTAACTAAGTTGCCGCCATGACTGACCTCCTAGATGGCTTAATCCACGAATTGTTGTATCAAAATCTTGTATTGTTTGTAATTGGAGGATTGCTGTTCTTGGCTACTTGGTTTCTAAGAAAATTCGGTATAATATACCAGTTCTTCCACAAGGTATGTTGGCTATAAGATCATGAGTAACTAATGGCAGTTCGATTTTTGTATGTCTTATGCATTGCAATTTTGGTGCTTATCATAGTGGGGGGGGGGGGGGGGGGGGGGGGGGGGGGGGGGGGGGGGGGGGGGGGGGGGGGGGGGGGGGGGGGGAAAACATAGTGACATAATGCATTGAAAAATCACCAAGCCAGAAAATATATGTGCAGCGTTAAAATGTTGTGGAACACTAATTAGTGCATGGCACAATTGGTGGATTATGACAGAGCTATAAAACAGCTGTAGTTTTAAATGAATTAACGGGATTATTTATTCTTCTGTAGTGAAATGTTACCCACTTTGGCCATTGGAAATCAGGTTAAACTGAAGTCATTTTTTATTTACAGGTCGACATTCATTCAAGAAGCCATGGTGGAGAATTAGTGGCAGATACTCTGAAAGCTCACGGAGTCGAATTTCTTTTTACTCTCACTGGCGGGCACATTTCTCCGATCCTTGTTGCATCAGAAAAGCTTGGCATTAGGATTGTTGACACACGTCATGAAGTCACAGCAGTTTTTGCAGCTGATGCTGTCGCACGTTTGTCAGGTGATTGTTTTTTTCTCTCTTTTTAAGCACATGTGCTTGTACATTAGTTAAGTTTTTTTACTACCAACAAATATGGACATGTACACAACTTTTTCAAGAAAACACAATTGTGCAAATTGCATGTCAGTTAACCAGTGTACCCTGCAGTATAGCCTGGTGTGCCCAAAATATACAAAAAGTTAGTCGATATGATATGAAATGACTAATAGATACAAATACAATAAAACATAGATAAAAATTATTGATAGATTTGTAAATGCAAATGTTATAAAAGTCTGTGGTGCAAGTCATACCATATCTGTTTGCAGGTAAAATTGGGGTAGCTGCAGTAACAGCAGGTCCAGGTTTGACTAACACTGTCACTGCTGTGAAAAATGCACAAATGGCAGAGTCACCAATATTGCTAATGGGTGGAGCAGCAGCATCAATATTAAAAGGTAAACTTTGTTTCTGTGTTCAAATGTGTTTATTATGTCACATATGCAATTTTCAACCTCTGTTTACTGATTTCCCAGAATGTTACTTGATAATATGTTATGAAAATAAATTCATAACTGTCAGGTTTTATACAGACCAGTGATTATGGCATACCTGTTTAAAGGTGATGCATGTCATTTGATTTTTGACAGGGCGACCAAAAAAACCTGTGTAGCTCAGTTAGTAGAGCATTAGTCTCGGAAAGTCTTCACTTGTGGATTAGAATCCCATCACAGGCTTGGTTTTTCTACCTATTGCCTTGCCACATGGCAATGGCTAG
Organism: Phallusia mammillata; assembly: GCA_003260075.1. Classification (NCBI taxonomy): domain Eukaryota; kingdom Metazoa; phylum Chordata; class Ascidiacea; order Phlebobranchia; family Ascidiidae; genus Phallusia; species Phallusia mammillata. The sequence goes on along the minus strand of QLIY01001279.1, from coordinate 3,135 downwards.
CTGGATTTGGTTTAATGCCTTTAAATTTGCCTGGTGCACTGTGGATAAAACTACAGTTAAGATTCAGTATGTAGCAAAACAGAGTATGCATTTAACTGAAATAATTTGCTTTTCTGGCATTATCTTTGCTGTGTTTTTTTAGGTCGGGGAGCATTGCAAGACATTGACCAGATGTCGTTGTTTAAGCCATTGTGTAAGTTCACTGCCACTGTAACAAGAGTTCGGGATATCGTCCCAACATTGCAGCAAGCTATTGCTCAAGCACAATCTGGCACACCAGGTGAATTTGCTATGTCTTATATTTGCTATAAAAGTGTTGTGTTCATTCTAGCGATTAACGATATAATGTCACAGCCCTGTTTAATCCTCAGGCCAATTTTCTTCCATGTAGTCATTATGCACTAACCTGTAGCCAATAACTAACTCACTTGCTAACAAAGTGTTTCTCAAAAACTCTCTTTGACACAAAACATGCTTAAATGCATCTGAATTTCACGTTGCATGACTATTTCTGCAATGTATTTTTGTGTATTGCTGTGAAAAAAATGCGTTTACTATTGATGTTTGGATGCAGAAACAAAACAAAATGCTTGTATATTATCTTCTGCTCAGTAACAGTTATCTTAGGGAAACAACTGCTGAAATAATGTGAGATAGAATTATAATTGTTAATTACCATTATGCAAATCATATGTACAAAAATTTGTAGCTACTATTGCAGACATAGTGCTAGTAAACATGATGCTTATAATATTTTGAGTTTATTTTTAGGTCCTGTATTTGTTGAATTTCCCATTGATACACTTTATCCTTACAACCTGGTACAAAAGGAAATAGGAGCATCAGGTGGCGCTGGTGAGTAACATTTATAGTTAACTGAGTTGTCACTATTTACATTCTTTCCTACACAGTCAAATACCGTTTATCACATAAATTTGTTTTTTATGCAGTTAACCAGTCGGACAAATTTTCTAATAATTGACCATGGATGGGATTTACTATCCCCATGCTAATAAACTAACCAGATTTCAAACGCCCAAATTGTTCTGTACTACATTTTTTAAGACCCCAATGGTTAAAATTATTATGTGAAAAACAAGCCAGAACATTATCATATTTATGTTGCAAATATGGTGGAGTCATAACAAAATTGCTGGTAGCTTAAACTTAGTAACTTACACTTGTAGGAAAAACTCTTCGGCATCGCATAGTGAACTGGTATTTAAACAATTACCTCTGCAACCTGTTTGCTGGTGCGTTTGAAGAGCGCGACATGAGTCCGTTACCAGTTCGAGTCCCAAAAGCCACTGCAGACCAGGTTTGTTTCCTAGTGTGCATGTTTACTGCCAGGTCTGTTTGTAAGTACTGTATTTAAAGCATGTTACTTCTTATGTCTTTTTCAACTGGTATATCATAACACAAGTATTATAAAACAATAGTATCAAACATCACAGCATGCGGCATAACACAGCAGCTAAGTGTTGAGACTGAAATAAATTTAAATATTTTTTTCAATTAAATAATTTGCAGCTAAAATCACATACACTCGTGTATAAATATATCTTGATTGTGCTTTATTTCACAATTCTTAGCAATTTACACGAGACAAAAAGGTTTTAAATAGGGTTAAAAAATTGCTAACATTCTTCTTTTCTTAAAAATAGTTTTTATGTTTGCAGATTCAAAGTTGTGTTGAGCTGTTGACACGTGCTAAGAAACCGTTATTTGTGTTCGGAAGTCAAGCTTTGCTGCCTCCAGTGGCTGCAAAAGATCTACAAGCAGCTGTTGAGAAAATCGGAATCCCATGTTTCCTTGGTAAAGGCTTCTCGTAATGATAAATAACAAAGTATTGATCAGCAAGACCTGACTTGGGAATAAATATTTTTAGGGGGAATGTCTCGAGGATTACTGGGAAGAAATTCTCCTCTTCATATCAGGCAAAACAGAAGAGCTGCTTTAAAGGTGTGATGGTTTAATTAATACAGGTTGAATTTTTATTAAACTAAAAAACGGCGCAAAATAGTGCATTACCATTTGGTTAACCAACACAAACACCAAGGTGTGTGAGTGGTTATTGCAACTGCTGTCTTGTGTCCATAAGGTTCTGGGTTCTAATCGTATTTTGACCACCTGTGTTAAAAAAAAACCTGGTTATCCAAGCTTTTATTATGGTTCCCTGAAGGGGACACATCTTGATTTCACTATGTTTTTTGTTTTTTTCTCCGGTAAAGTTTGTCCATGCACTTTTGGCATGAAATCTTTGATGGATTTGGATGAAACTTTTACTCGTGGTAGATATGGGCAAGTAGATGTGCCATCTGCTTCGTTTGACTTGATAGCCCCAGTATTTACCCCGCTAGCCCCAAAAATCTAAAACGTTATTGTATGTTGCTGCGCACCACAAACGAAAGATTTCTGTGGTGTAACAGTATAATACTGTATGGGCAACAGAACACATTGTACTTGTGTTTGTGCATTACTTGGTGGATGTTTTTGCACATACCAGTTGGAGGGGTGTTAACAGCCGTGTGACGTCAGAAGCCTTAACGATTGTTGTTGATAACACCTCTAGCGGTCAGAATTTTAAACATTGGCCCCCCCCCCGAAATCTTTGATGGATTTGGATGAAACTTTTACAGGTGGTAGATATGGGCAAGTAGATGTGCCATCTGCTTCGTTTGACTTGATAGCCCCAGTATTTACCCCGCTAGTCCCCTAAAATGGGTANTTTTTTAAACAGTGTCGGAATTAAATAAAATTTGGACAGCTTGTAGAATTTGCTATTTATAGGTGTCGATTGTTGTGTTTTACTATATTTTGCCACTATTTACCCCTTCTTTCCTATAAATAGAACACTAAATAGGACAATGTGTGAATTGAATTAGATTTGCATAGTTTACATGGTTAATATCATGATTATTTAAGCCAATAACTGACCACAGTGTTTTTTGAAACACCAAACTGACTGATGGTTATCTCTTGAAATGCATTGTTCTTAACTTTGCGTGTCTGGGGGACCCATGAGTTTCTGCTTGCAGAAACAACCAAGGTCATAAAAGACAGTGGGTGACATGGGACCCATCATAAAATAAATGTAGGGAATATATTAATGTTTCAACATAGGTTATAGTGTAT
>QLIY01001278.1:0-44844 GCA_003260075.1 Phallusia mammillata | reverse complement strand
ATTGGCAGCCACCACGGTACTGCAGCAAAGATAGCCCTCAGAAGACTAGAAACATTGCAGACAAAGCTTGTAAAGCACGAGTTATTAGTGCATTTTCTACTGCAATGCAAGCTGTACAGACTTACACCGCAGTTCTTACGGTTCAAACTGCATCGGACTGAATTGCAACACACCAAGACCGTTGTAGACTTTCGCAAAGCACTTCTAGACCGCGAGATATGTAGACGCAAACAACTCCTCGAAAAGACCAGCAGAATTCTTCAACAACGCCGGAAGGTCCTTTTCAATTCGTTAGGATTCCTTGGTAGGCTCTGCGCCATAAGATTTTTAGCTCAGAGCAACAAACGTGCACACGTCGTTACCAAGCAGCGACATGATAAGAAATTATACTTTCTCGGTCTCAACAACCAGTTTGACGAGCCATACGTCATTCACAACCTATCAAACATCAAACTTACGCCACAACAAACCGATCTTCTCAACAAAGGCCTGGATTTCGCAACCTTTCCAACCAAGCTGAATATCAACCACGTGAGGACGGAGTTCGAAAACGTCTATCACGAACTACGCAACTATTTACCTAACACCGGCCGCATACGCCTAAAACAGCTGCTGATGAGTCTTTACGGCCGATATGTGTCCACGTTCTTTTTTCAACGACACAGGAACCCTTCAGCTCTATCAAAGTCTGACCGTGATGCTCTCTGTTCCCTCCGCTCGGATCCGAGCGTTGTAATTACCAAACCGGACAAGGGCAACGGAGTAGTCCTACTCAACAGAAGCGACTATCTCCAAAAAATGCACCATCTTTTATCAGACAGAAGCAAGTTTCGGCCCTGTCGCACAGACGACAACATTCGCAACTTAACAAAATTTCAAAACCACTTGCGGTATCTAAGGAAAGTGAATGCCCTCGAAGAAGATGACTACCGGAGAATCCACCCTGTATCGGCCAATACACCAACGCTCTACGGGAAACCAAAGATACACAAAGCCGGGACCCCACTCAGACCTATAGTGGCCTCAACTGGCAGCTTTAACTACGCATGCGCCTCCTGGCTCTCCGAACAGCTCGCTTTCTTACGCCACCACCCGCACACAGTTGCAGACTCTTTTACATTCGCCTCCTCTCTACGCAACAAATCGTTCAAAAACCAAGTTATGGCCACGTTTGATGTCAGCAGCCTATTCACAAACATACCTGTGGACTTAACCATCAACCTCATTCTTGATGCAGTGTTTACCCCAGGCAATACAACCTTCAGCGGACTAAACAAAGCAAGACTAAAGAAACTACTCAACTGGACGTGCAAGTTCACTACCCTCCAATTCAACAACGAATTTTATCAACAAGTTGATGGAGTAGCCATGGGATCCCCCATCGCCCCCCTCATGGCTGACGTGCTAATGAATCATGTTATCAACACAACCCTCAGCCGCACACCGGACAATAGTAAGCCGCTTATGCTCAATCGCTACGTTGACGACCTGTTCTTAGTATTCCCTAACCAACAAGCTTTGGACACATTCTTTTATAATATCAACTCTGTTGTGAACGGCATCAAGTTCACAAAACAGCAGGAATGCAACAACTCCATCTCGTTCTTAGACGTTTCCATAAGCAAAACTGGCAACGAAGTTTCCACATCCGTTTATCGCAAACCAACGTACACAGGGCTTTACGCCAAGTGGTCAAGCTTCACGCCGACGCATCTTAAATGCAACCTTGTGTTGGCCTTGTTGCAACGCAGCTACAAAATTGCCAGTTCCTACAGCATAATGGACACTGAGTTCAAGAGTATCAAACAGGTCCTTCGCCGCAATGGTTACCCCTCGCAGTTTATCGACAAATGCGTGCAACGATTCCTCGACAAAAAACACTCTACCCGGACAAAACCTCCAGCCAATTCAACCCATGCTGTCGTAATGCGTCTCCCCTTTNATTTTGGGAAGTATTTGGGTCGCGACAAAAAAAGGTTGGGAACCACTGGGCTAGAGTAGTGGATTCACTTGGACCGCTGGTAAGAATACGTAAAAAAGCGTTTTTTTGCAATGTAATAAAATTGCAGTTGTGGAAGCCTATACGAGTCTTTTATTTTTTGGGAAACCCTCTGGCCACGCTTATGCAAACTATGTAATTCGCAAATAAAACTTTCGTTCAGTGATGTTTGTCGCATTTGGCGATCTGCGTAGTTTTGGAATATTTTGTCTTTTCAAAATAATGATTCTCTCTTAAAGTATTTTTAGCTGACCCACCGGGCACCAACCTTTGCAGTCTGGGTTCCGTCTGTAAGAAATCCTCCGAGTATTTTTTAAACGTAACCATGATGCGTGAAAACATTTACTCAAATGAATACAAAGTTGTTGAAAACGGACAACCCGGAATGGTGTTTTGGTTTGACACCAAAACTAATCCAAATGATAAAGTAATTTGCAGTTTGTTTGTTTAAATTCTTCTGACCAACAAAATTACTATCTTTACCGTTTGAAATGTGCCTAGGTGGCAGCAGAGTATGCTAGACAGAACGGTCTGCGTTACTTGGCCGAACGGTCTGGCGCGCCTCAACCTTTCGTGGACCGTGGCCCCCCTAAAAGTAACTTTTGGGCCTTGTGGCCCCCTGCAAGTAACCCTGTAGGACCTGTGGCCCCCTTAAAAAATGTAAATGACAATCTCGCGTTGGAATTCGGTACTAATTTGGGCTTTAAACAGGTCGAATAGAGTAAACAAGATTCCGTAATCGTGAAAATCCCCCCCCCCTACCCAAAGTTCTCTCGCTCGATTTACCCAAATTGGTTTACAGTGTAAAGTAAATGTTTGTAAACAACCCCCCCCCCTTTTGGGAAGTATTTGGGTCGCGACAAAAAAAGGTTGGGAACCACTGGGCTAGAGTAGTGGATTCACTTGGACCGCTGGTAAGAATACGTAAAAAAGCGTTTTTTTGCAATGTAATAAAATTGCATAGGTACACTATTCACGGTTTTGAATAATCCCCCCCCCCCGGTAAGAATACGTAAAAAAGCGTTTTTTTGCAATGTAATAAAATTGCAGTTGTGGAAGCCTATACGAGTCTTTTATTTTTTGGGAAACCCTCTGGCCACGCTTATGCAAACTATGTAATTCGCAAATAAAACTTTCGTTCAGTGATGTTTGTCGCATTTGGCGATCTGCGTAGTTTTGGAATATTTTGTCTTTTCAAAATAATGATTCTCTCTTAAAGTATTTTTAGCTGACCCACCGGGCACCAACCTTTGCAGTCTGGGTTCCGTCTGTAAGAAATCCTCCGAGTATTTTTTAAACGTAACCATGATGCGTGAAAACATTTACTCAAATGAATACAAAGTTGTTGAAAACGGACAACCCGGAATGGCGTTTTGGTTTGACACCAAAACTAATCCAAATGACAAAGTCATTTGCAGTTTGTTTGTTTAAATTCTTCTGACCAACAAAATTACTATCTTTACCGTTTGAAATGTGCCTAGGTGGCAGCCCCCCCCCCCCCCCCCCCCCCCCCCCCCCCCCCCTGCTGTTGACACAGCGGTTGTTGCAACGTGCTTGTGTATTCACAAGGGTATTCACTACACACAAACTCTCGGGAAAAGACAATTTTGTTTGTGATAATATTACTCGGTTAAGCTTATGTCCTAAATTTTACCAGTTTGTACATTGTTTCGTTTAACACGTTGCTGCTGTAACCGTTTCTTGTCGCTAAATGCAGAAGTCTGGAATAAATTTGCTGCAAGCAAAACTTTACAATAACTTGTTGACTTAGGAAGGTTCCCCCCCCCCCAGTATGTGAAATAGTCGATTAAATTAGGGAATAAAGTTAAAAAGGAAAATGATTTTAGTGGGTGTTTCTGGTGAATCTACACCCATGGCCCCCGGAACACAGCTCGTGGCACCCCTTGGGGGGCATGGGCCCTAGTTGATAACCACTGCCCTAAAGTAAATGTTTGTAAACATATACCCACATACAGATCTTGTGTATAAGACCGACCATGCTGAGGCTCTGCTGTTGACACAGCGGTTGTTGCAACGTGCTTGTGTATTCCCCCCCCCCCCCCCCCCCCCCCCCCCCCCCCCCCCCCCCCCTTTTCTCCACGATTTAGTTGAGTTAACTTCATGCACAGGCAAAAATGCGTTTTTCAACTTTTCAATTGGTAAGCAAAGTCGTGCAGTTCAAGAGATTTTCGGCTTTACAAACAGATTCCTGTAGGTACAACATACTTTGTCACAAAGTAATTTAATTAGGCTGCCCCCAAAGTAAGTTATTTGCTAGCTACTTAAGCTACTTATTAACCAACATGTTGTGGTCAAAGTACATGTGATAATCACAGCTACCAAACACTTAGAAAGCAAATAGATTAGCGGTTTAGTGGACACTGAGAGTATTTGTATTGGGGTCGAGGTTGGTAGCTGTATTAAAAAATAGGAAAACAAAAAATATATAAAAGCCGCTGTGGATTTTTTTAATCGTTTACTTTGGTGTCCTACTTTTTTCAATATACCCCTCTGATCTTTACTGGTAGATTCTGCTTCGCGATACTAGAGTTTAAAATTTAGGGTTAAACGATTTTTACAAAGGCGTTGGTTAATAACTTTTGTCTGATTTTGGACAGAAGATTTCAAAATGAAAGCAAAATCGTATGTAGTTTATTTCCTAATTGTGCTTTCGGTGTTTGCCATAGCTGATGAGGATGTATGCGATTTATGCCTGAATTCAGAAGTTTACAAAGACAAGCCTAGTCCGGAAAGTGGCGGTCTGTTCAATAAGGTAAACAGGCAATGCACGTGTATTACCTTTTTAATTAGAAAGTACTGTAAGGGCCTTTTTAAAAAAAATAGAACCTACTTAAATAAACGCGTATATACTAAAATCTATTCAACACAATCTCTTTGTCAATAGTCTTTTAAAAAATTACTTTTCAATTACGTGTGTCGCGTTCCTTCGTTTTGTATAAGTTATGGAAAACGCTATTTGTGCACCTTGAAAGCAATCAGTTATCATTTGCACCTTACTGAACAAATATTGCATATTTAATCACATACCTTCAGTGTATGCGTGCCATGACTTTGAAAATACAAGAGGTAAATATTTGATACCATCACTCATTCTTTATCTAAAAACGTTTTCTGTGCAATTTGTTGAACAGAAATAAGGAGAACTCCTGAAAGACATATTTATCTTTTTTTGACAGTGCTCGGCTTTTCAAAGCAGATCGTGTTGCACAAACGAGACAGCCTACAAAATCCATTTAGAGGGTCCGGGTGCTTTATACAACTTGGTGTACAACCACTGTCCCGCTGAAAAGAACATGTCGTCACAATGTAGGGAGCGATTTAAGGAGCAGGATTGTTTCTTTCACTGCTCACCTAACATTGGACCGTGGATTGAGAACGTAAGTGATAGGGTTGTCGGTTTGAATCCCACCCTTCTCTATGAATTAAGTTAAGACCAGCAAGTCTGGCCGGCTTCTTGGTCAGGTTTGGACTAGGATTTCAACAAACCAGGCTTGAATCCGATCTCACTACTATAACCCCCCCCCCAAGTGATAGGGTTGTCGGTTTGAATCCCACCCTTCTCTATGAATTAAGCTAAGACCAGCAAGTCTGGCCGGCTTCTTGGTCAGGTTTGGATTAGGATTTCAACAAACCAGGCTTGAATCCGATCTCACTACTATAGTCTCGGTATTATCTTTGCCGCATTTTTACTGACTTACAGGCCTGATTAAAAAAAGGTTAGGACTCATTTTTATTTCAAGGCCGCTTGCAAATCCTAGCATTATGGATTTTAATGTTCGTTTGTCTTTGCAATTGATACTGCTTTATGTCACTGCTTCCCAAACTGGGATCGCAAACCTACAGGGTTTTATGCGATGACTTTGCGCTTAATGTTTGAAATAACTTAGTTACATAATATATTTAATTACTTGAACATTCTATGGAGAAGAAGGTATGCAAAAAAAGATATTGATTAAATTGCAGTTGTGCACCCCTGCTTTTAATACTTCTTTTTTCTTTTAAGTTTGGGTTTAAAACCTTTCTAATCAATTTTGGCTACACATATAGGTGGATGGAAAAACTGTAATAGATTGTTGGTGGTTTTATATTTTTGAAATTCTATACTATTTTTGTAAGCTTCCCAATTCCACAAGGCAGAAGCCTCGCAACATGCCATTGTCAGCTGAAACTTGCAATGCCTGGTATGAAGATTGTAAAGATGATTATACATGCACGGATGATTGGAGCAGTGGATGGGATTGGAGCACTGGTAAAAATGCATTAAAGACTTGAATAACAACTATACATGAGTACGTTGGAAAATATAAATTAACCCGCTCCGGTGTTTAATTCTGCTATCCATAACTTACTTTTAGTGATATTACCTTCAAAATAATGTTTTATTTAAAAAGTTAAAAATGACTTAATGTCTTCCAACAAACTCTGATATAAGATGGCTAGAGTAGGCCCTCGTAGAATCTGCTGCACTTATGAGCCTTTATAGATCGAAACATCGTAAGTTACACTGTCTGCGGCATAATAATAAAAAAAAACATTTAACTTTAACCTATACAGACAGTATATATTGTCGACCTATTAGGTCTCAACAATTCAGCTGGTGACGAGAGATAGATAGATAGACCAGCTGCATTGTTTAGACCAAACACATTGAAAAATACTGATAGATGGCGTAAAGAGCACCCTAGTCTCCCTAACCGTTAGCACTTGTGCAAAATTTGATTTCAAATATTAGCAAATGAAAAATTGTTCACACAATTTCACTCATATATACTAGAGAATCACCCAGATATAAACCCATGATTTAATAGAGAAGATTCCAGACAATTTTACTTTCATTTTGCCTCTTTTGCAGGTATTAACGTTTGCAAGTCAGGTTCAGTTTGTAGAAAATTTTCCCAATACTTCGCAAATGCAGTCACGATGTGTGAAAACCTTTATCCTGGAGAATATAAAGTTGTTGAAAACGGTCAAACTAGATTGGTATTTTGGTTCGATACAGATGTAAATCCAAATGACCAGGTATTTTTTACTTGTTTTTTAACCTATCATCATTTATTTGATTTAATTTTCTCCAGGTTGCAGCAGAGTACGCTGAACAGAATGGTTTGCGTTGCCATGCAAACAGGTTGCACTTCGGAAATTTATTTCTCCTGCTCACAACGTTTTTTTGTCGCAATATGTAAAATACAAGTACAATTTAAGCGGACATATCATAGTTGAATTGTTTTTACTGGAATTACATATAGATAAGCTTATATTGTAATTATAGTTCAAGTAAGTCAGTGGTTCTCAATCTTTTAGGAATCGCGTACCACCTGACAACTTTTTTTATTGTTGCGTACCACCTAAAGTCCTAAACCCTGTTTGAATAGATAAACCAAGAAATAGGCCCATTTTCTTAACCTGGTTACCATATTTAGCAATTTCAAAAGAATGTCCAAAACACGAGTTTTGCCCAAACCAGGGCTGATCAGTTTAGTCAGTTGAGTTGCAATTTTATATCGGACTTAAATTAGGTATTAGGTTCTAATTCTGTAATCGGTATATCACAGAAATCTACTCGCGTACCACCTGAAAAGTTCTGACGTACCACTAGTGGTACGCGTACCACAGTTTGAGAACCACTGAAGTAAGTTAATAGGCATCTTCAGTATCCGAAAACATCAAACTGTGTTGAAAAATCGTAAACAAGTTAAAAGCAAAGCGTAAAACAGAGTTGTCAATTCTTTTTCGCAACGACTGCGATTCATTTTTCTCAGCTATACATTTGCTTTTTAAAAAAATCCCTTTATTGTTACATAAATCACAACGGTGCATAGGTTCTTAGCAACAGTTATAACGTAATAGATGTATGAAAGGCGGAAAAGTGTATCAATTTATTAAAGGATGTCTAACACCAAATTTTAGAACTTGAGGCGAAACTTTAACTTATCGCTAGTTCGACTTTACCTCAGCACGTCTTCTAATTTATATTGTAATTGAAGAGTTTGCAGGAATTAAAATAAACATTAAACAAATTTATTTTTATTCAAGTGTTGGTTTGTTGGGTCCTTTTGCTTCTTTGATGTGCGTTTTGGCATTTCAATCCCGCCTTTAAAATATAATACACAGCACTTTCAGTTTAAGCTTCTATCTCTTTTTTATCCACTGTATTAGGTCCTCTAGAAACACAAATCGCAAGTCATTGCACATATAATTAGATACAATGTTGGCAAACGCTCGTTATTTTGACATTGAATTTTATTGCCTTTGTAACTTTTGAGCTAAGTGTTGTTAAAACTATTTGAACTTAGCTGTTGTTAAATTTTTTTGAGTCAAGCCATTGTCACGGGTTAAAAACTCTTTTTATGGCACAAATCCGTATTTTGTTTTTTTTTTCATCCAAAAATTGTTTGAACAAGGTGCATGGTAATCACGGGGTTATTTGTTAACCATTTTGAAATTGAATGCAGACTGCAGGTCATAAATCGTTTAAGCCACGGATGAAGGTCATTAGCCTTGCAGCTTTGCAGTAACTGCAATCCCTTGTAATTTTCTCACATGCTATTGAATATAAATTAAACTTTCGGCTTGGGGGATGCATTTTATCGTTACGTTTGCAGGATTTTGAAACTTTATCGTACTTCAAGTACGACTTTAACTTGGCACGTTTTCTAATCGATGTTTTGTTTTCGTAGTTTTACAGGAATTTGAGATAAATGTTAAATAAAGTAATGTGTATTCGAGTGTTAGTATGTTTGGTACTCTTTGCTTTTTTGTTGTGCGTTTCCGCAAAGCAAGAAGACGTTTGTAATTTGTGCATTGACGGGAAGTATCACAAAAGCGAACCCGGACCGGAAGCAAATTTATACAGCAAGGTATGAACAAATTGTGGTAGCCTCAACCCCCCACCACAATATCCAATACTGTCAGTTAAGGATAATTATAAACATAAATACACATTTATCCATCATTTTTGAACTCTTGTTTGCTGCGTTTACTTAAATGTGTGCCTCATACGCTCATGCTTATTATACAAATGTTTTCCTTCATTTTCACTATAATTTACAATCTGTTTTGCTTCCATACCGCATCAGAATATTTCCCTCAAAAATGGTACTTTGTGTTCAACTCGTACTTGCGCAATAGTGGACTTGAATATGCCACATGAGTATTCTTGCTGTATAGTTATGATGCTTATTGCAACATAAAAAGCCACCAGGATGTTAACAAACTTTGGTGTCAGTCACTTGAATTATGTGCTCTGATGTTTTCCCAAAATATTAGGTGAGGGTTTCTGTTTTTTTAGCATGCCTAGGAGACTGATATATCGAAACAATGCTTTGAATATGATTTATGATTCAACACCATTAAATGTGTTATTTTTAATATCATGACTTTTTTGTATAAATTATGTAGTACTCCCCATGGAAGTCCCAACTGCTTCTATGAATGTTCACCAGATATGGGACCTTGGATGGAAAAAGTGAGTATCCACTGATGCGTTTTTTTGCATAGTCGTTTGTTTAATGGTGCCATAAACTTTAAAGAGGTTTGTTATACCAGGACTCAGCCTCGCACCGAAATGAACGGTTTCGTAACGTTCCATTGTCACTTGATGCCTGTGAAGCTTGGTTTAACGACTGTAAGGACGACTATACATGCCTACAAAACTGGGCTGTGGGATGGGACTGGACTACAGGTGTTGTAGCTTAATTGATCCACAAAACAATAAATATTTATAACATATTCTGTCCTCATTTAGGAAAAGAAGGTTAATTTGTATTTTTAGACAAGAATTTTTTGTAGTCAATTACTAAATTAAGTTAAATAACTCATGGTTTTATTTAAGTCCGCTAACCAGAATGTACCAATTTACACACATTCAATATTCCAGCATTACAACTTACACCATACTTCAGCATTACAACACACAAAATATTCCAACGTTTTGAATCAGTAACCCGTGTTGTAATAAAAACTAACTGAAAGGAATTTTAATGTGGGGAATAATGGTAGGATTTTAGCAACAAAAGTAGAAAGTAAGATTCCTGCAATGCCATGCACTACTGCATTCGTCATGTAAGCCTAAATTACAAAAATGCTAATATTGATTTACTGTACCGTTGAAAACACTTTGAAGCACCACTACACACTAATCACTGTGTCATCTAATCAAGCCAATATCAATAAACAAATTAGGAATTGATGTATTTTTACTTTTGTATTTTCAGGGACAAATGTTTGCCCAGCAGACAAACCATGCAAGAAGTTTACGGAAATTTTCGCTTCAGCAATCGAAATGTGTGAAACTGTTTATCCTGACGATTTTAAAGTGGTGACAAATGGTGATCCCGTAATGGTTTTGTGGTTTACAGGCGAAAATAATCGTAATGATGAGGTATGTAACTGCCAAAACGTCCTTAATTTCTGTTGTATTGTTTTGACTGTAAAATTTAATAAGTGTACTTCTTTAACCGTTTTTAAGATGGATTTATTTCTCAAATTATTGGGTATCTCTATTGTGATTATATTATTTGCCACACATGGTTACTGTTTTTTTTAAACAAATTCCGCAATCAAGAGTTGCAAGTTTTTACTTGGTTGGAGCCTCTAAGCTTACAGTTTAAACATTCCAATATTGTTCTTTACCAGCGCTTTAGATAAGCACACAAACATAAACTCAATATTAAACTGGATAGAATTTAAAATATTTGCACTTTAAAACAATGTCTGTCGTTTTGTCGTTAGGTGGCAACACATTACGCCAAGGAGATGAACTTGCGTTGTGGAGCTGGAAAACTCATCGACAATATTGTACTTACGACACTGATGGCCATAATTTCCGTTGCACTTTTCCAGTATTAATTGCATGAAAACTCTTGTTGAATAATAATTGCTCGATTTATCCACTGCTCTAATGTCAGCAATATTAAAAATCGCGACCATACTCCACAAAGGAAACCATCTGTATGTTATGCACTGTTATTTGATTACCATAATATAAATGAATTTTGCCGGTCTGCGATGATGGATACTTTAACTCTGGTTTCTTTGCAGTCGTATGTCCGGACCCCACCATGTGAGCCATGCGTTGCTTACATGGTAAATAAAATGCACACACCATATAACGATGTTAATCCTTTGTGCATTGACGTACCTGATCTGTATGATTAAATGGATTGTAATGGTGTATGCCAATTCAGATGGCTTTCTAGTTTGTTTGTTTTTGAACTGTAACGGTCGTATACAGGTGTTGATTACACTTTATTAGAAACAATTGTGTTTTCGGTTGAGAAATATAAATTAAAATATTGCACGTCGGTAATTTTGCGATAAGTAAAATTCAAAATGATGATTATGCATCCCCAAAATGTAACTACTATATGATATGGCTGCAGCGCGTTTAGTCACCAATTGTGCCCTACACTGTTTTGCGCTCCGTATCTTTTTAACGTTGGCAGCTATTTCATGCTTAGGGATTGTTTTAGTGCTATTCTGTCGCTATGCGTTCTTTCAGCCAAGCAAAATAAACTCAAATCAACTACTACAAGGTGATTTTGTTCCTGTTCGCTTAAGCCATTGGATCACGTTTTAAATATATAATACACATTAGTTTCGATTTGAACCACTTTTTCTTTTGTATCCACAATAGGTCATTTAGGAACACAAAATCGCAAGCCATAGCAAATATTAGGCTGTAAAGTTGACAATAGGCAATTATTTTTGACATTTGAAATTTATTCCACATCGCAGCGCTTCAATGTCTTCAATGTTAATTATTCAACATCAAAATAATATAATAAGAAGCATAAAATACAACTAGCTACGTTTTGTCCGCTATGTCTTTTAATACTTATCCTACTTATGCTACAGTAAATGCTTCACTTAACAAACATTTTCCAAAATGCTTTATAAGTAGTTAGTATTGAAAGAATGCAAGGGAGATTATAGCCATCAGTGTCGTAAGTACGATATTGTCGATGAGTTTTCCAGCTCCACAACGCAAGTTCATTTCTGTAGCGTAGTATGCTGCCACCTAACGAGACAAAACAGGTATGTGAGAAGTTTAATAGATCTATGGTTAAAGTTTTAATATAGAGTTTGAGTTTGTGTACTATCTGAAAGAACAGCAATATATTTTTAGAAATAAAACAGCAATTTGACAATAAATGTAGAACGCATTGGATCATACTGGTCACTATGAAAACCTGATATGGCACTTCCCAATGTTTTGAGCATTTTTGAAGAAAGAACAATATCAAAAGATTAAAAAAACGCAGAAACATAGATATTCATACCGACAGTATGGGCGATAAAGACAACAGTCGCTTATAGTAACAGACTGCAAATTTAGTAAGTCTTTAGCAATAAAAAATAACAAAGAAACGCAGAGCCTGAATAAAATATCTATGTCTTTAAATACTGTGGAAGACTTCACACATAAAAAACCTTACAATAAAAAAAAATCCAAAATGGAAGTCTCAGCAGTTACTTACCGCATCATTAGGATTCGTGTCTCCTAGAAACCATAAAACCATCGTGGGACCATTGGTTGTTACTTTAAAATCGTCAGGATAAATTGTTTCACACATTTCGGTTGCCGAGGTGAAAATTTCAGAAAACTTCTTGCATGGTTTGTCTGCTGGACAAACGTTCGTTCCTAAAACACACATACACACACACAAAATTATTAATTCGTTATTTGCCTATTGATATTGGCTTGATTAGATGACACAACGATTAGTGTGTTGTGGTGCTTAAATCGTGTTTTAAGTATATTAACATTTACCATTTCTCCATTGTGTTTCAGTCCTAAAATTCAGATGTACCTGACAATATGAAAATCTTACTTTATACCTTTTGGTGCCAAAATTCTACCCATATTGCGCACATTAAAGTTGATTTCAGTTGGTGATTTTATTGCAACACTTGCACTAAAGGGTTGCTGGTTCGAATACCGACCTAAGCCTTACATGTTTTTAAATATGGATTGTGTCGGCTGGCATATTTTGGAAAAGCTTCTTGTGATTCAACCTACTGCTAACAATAAGTTTGTCCAAAAGCAAAATAAAAATAGACTTTTTTCTCATGGACCTTCCTTTAGTTGTTAAGAACACATGCTATGAAATGTCAATAGGTTGCAGAACAAACAACGAAACATGCTAAAATACCTGAAGACCAGTCCCATCCCACAGCCCAATTGTCTTTACATGTGTAATCATCCTTGCAGTCATTAAACCAAGCATTACAGACTGCAGGTGACAATGGCNCTATGAAATGTCAATAGGTTGCAGAACAAACAACGAAACATGCTAAAATACCTGAAGACCAGTCCCATCCCACAGCCCAATTGTCTTTACATGTGTAATCATCCTTGCAGTCATTAAACCAAGCATTACAGACTGCAGGTGACAATGGCACATCCCGAAATCTTTCCGAACGGTGCGAGTTTGGTTCCTAACAAAAAACGCAAGTTAGCCATTACATTCATTTTTTGGAAGTTAAAATTCAGTATGTTTATATGGCACAATCAAACAAACGACACTTTAAGGCTGATCCGTTCGATGTTTCCCTGTTTTGAAGTGAGTCAATGGCTTTAATCTTTCAACTGTCACAGGAGGGTAAACAAAGTAGTTTTAAGTGTTTATAGAAAGTCGCCAAAACACAATTTTGAAACTTTTATGTAAATTGATGAATTGAAAATTGAAAATTTTGACAACGATGTAAAACAGATATTTTGCGATTTTGGGTTTTCTTATTTTTTCTTTAAGAAAAGTTGAAGTTAAATGTTACCTTTCATATTAGTGACTGATATTGAAGATAAATTAACGCCCAAAGTTTCTTCAGTGCAAAATTTTTAGAAAATTATTACCTCATTTAAGTGTTATTTGGAACACTATACGCAGATCTGTTCATAAGTTTAATGATAAAAATAACGGCCTAAACACACGCAAAAAGCGACATCCTTTAGTGTTCAAACGTTTCGGCAAATGCTGATGTGGCCCATCATATTACTGATGATCTTACGAGCATTTTTCGAAACATTTGAGCAATAAAGCATGTTGCGTATTACCTCTATTTGGGCCGTTATTTTTTTCATCTTTTGGGGGAAATTAACCAACTTTGAAAATCTAGGACAGGAATTTTGCCGTTTAAAGGCATACCACCACACAAATGGTAAGGAAAGTTAGTTACACTAATAAAATCATAGATCGAAATAGCATGTAATGTTTGTAGTATGTACTCACTTTAACCATCCAAGGCCCAATATTTGGTGAACATTCATAGAAGCAGCTATTCTCCTGAAATCGATCCCGGCACTTCGCAGACATTGGGTTGTTAGGACAATGATTGTATGTGAAGTCGTACAGAGCGCCTGGCCCACCCTGATGCGCCCAGTAAGCTGTTTGGTTGGTGCAACATGAACGAGACTTCCACGGAGAGCACTACCAACATTACACGAATATAAAATATTAATACTGAAGCTTTCATGATGCTGACAATCTGGCAAGAATTAACAAATACAGCGCCCTAATGAATGGTTTCAAAAGCTTTTAATATTCTACCAACGACTAGCAATGGACAGCCAGTTAAGACACGCTCAAGCATTGCCTGTGTCCATTTAAAAAGCAAGATAAAATTCTCTATTTTCAGTGGCATATACACATCACATTTAACTCAAGGCAAAACTGTACAATAGAACTAAATCCCTCAAACACACGCAGTTGCTAGCAGACCCTGAAACCACTGGACAAGAAACTCTTGTCTTGACTGTTATACCGAAAACAAATAACAGAGCACTCAATTATCAGCACTGGTTTTCGCGTGGTGTAATCAGAGGCAGGAATGCTTGTGGACATCAACGTGGGAAATTAGTGCATAGCGCGTACAGTACGGAAATGTGAGTACAAAGTACGCTTTAAGGGAACACACTCAGTGAAAATGTTAAGTGAAAACGGGTGGAAGCTAAAAGTGCAAATGTAGGATGAAGCATGTGTGATAGGTATAAACGTTACAGCGTAAAATCATTCAGCACAGATCAGGAAAAGTATACACGTGTATTCATATTTATCATTTTCTTTAACTAATCCTATTAAAGGACTATTTTTTAAACCACATTATACTCTATATACCTTGCTGTATAAATTATCTTCTGGTCCTGGTTCGCTTTTGTGATACTTCCCGTCAATGCACAAATTACAAACGTCTTCTTGTTCTGCGGAAACGCACAACACGGAAGCAAACAGAACCAAACATAATAACACCCGAGTAGACATAATTAGTTATTACAAAACCTTATCAAATTTCTGCAAAACTACAAACACAGCATTGATAAAATATCGAAAAATTATCGCCTTTGCCATACACAATCACAATCAATGTACTCCCATTCGATACATTCCTGCAAGAGGGGTGAGCAACGGGGTACGCGTTGTGCATTGTGTTTGCCATGTAAACAATGCATGCTACCTGCGTGCTGGCCGAGACATGCCATGGTATGACTGACGTACACTGGTTGGTTAATCTGTAACACACTGAGGATTGTGTAATACATAGTAAGCTGAAGTGTTTCGTAAGATCAAATGGTAATGTATCCTTTTGACCAACAATGCCCGAACCCGAACCCGAACCCGAACCGTAAATTACATTATCCGAACCGTAAATTACACAACCGATCCAGAGTTGAATTAGATATTTTTAATGTTTCATTAGACTCTTCAGATAATAGGTAAAATTGAAATTGTCGGAAAGGTGATTCAATAAAAAATCAGTTTAAAATCGCAAACCTGTCGGAACCGGGTAAATTGCGCAAACCGGATCTAAACCCGAACCCTAAAAATACATTGTAACCTGAGCCGAGGCCAAACCCCTAAAAACAAATAAAAAATGAACGCGAATCGAACCTGAACCCATATGACAAGCGGCTAGACGGTGTGCATTATTTGACTGTGCTGTTTGTTGAGAAAATGTTTGCTTTTGATTTGAGACCGGAATACTTTACCCTGTGTGATCCAGACTTTCACAATTTTGCAAACATGGTCGAGTGGTCAGGAAAGCTATAAATCCGGGAGATTTGGTTTAAATATAATGCACTTGATTCGGTCCAGACTTTACACTATGCTACATTGATGTCCCAGACAAAAAATATTTTCGGTTTTATTTCGAGCTTTATTCCAAACAAAATTCGGGTTCCGGTCTGGTTTTGGACTTGCCCTTTGGGGTGCGTGATTTTAAACCAGATTACCCAGAAGACGACAGCTCGACAGAGGACAAACTCAAGCGGTAAAGATCAAATAAATTCAAACAAACACTTGTATTCACATGCTCTTTGTTCAAACAATTTGGAAATTTACTGCAATAAAGCCATGATGGTTTATCACATTGTGTCGTGAAAAGTGTGTCTGAAAAGATTTCACGCAAACATTTTAACAAGCAGCCCAACCTCAAATTGTTTCAAAACGCAACGCTTTGCAGTGCAATAAAATTCAATGTAACAAATAATAGCCTATTGCAGTACATCAGTTACAAAGACTTTTGATTTTGTAAACTGGTATGTGTACTTTCACAGCGTTTGTAAAAGCGTCTGCATGGAACAGAATATGCTAGCAATTAACAGAAGAGTTAATATTCAGAAAGTAAAATGTTGAGAATTATCGTTTCGATAACGCCTTAAAATATTTGCATTCTTTACAGATCATAAGCGTTGTATTTTCAAACAAAATGATACTATTGCAATTATGACTGTACCTGTACTGAGTTTTGTGTTGTACGGCATTTTCTTGTGCGTTTCAGCTGTGAATGAAGATACATGTAATTTGTGTATGGACGCAAAGCATCATAAAAGTAAACCTGGCCCTGAAGATGGTTTATACAACAAGGTATGGAGTATATACTGTTGTCTGGAGTCCCCCCCCCCTACATGTAATTTGTGTATGGACGCAAAGCATCATAAAAGTAAACCTGGTCCTGAAGCTGGTTTATACAACAATGTATGGAGTATATACTGATGTCTGGAGTANCTGAAGATGGTTTATACAACAAGGTATGGAGTATATACTGTTGTCTGGAGTGAAATGGTTTTATTTTCAGATTTGATTGAACAGTAGTAATATTTGCTGCTGAAAAATGCACTGTGTTAAGTTATTCAACCAAAACTTAAATACAAGTTGCATTGATAAATCTGTCATATAGATGCCACTGTTTGGTACATGGCAATGTTTTAGTAGTTATGTTTACAAATTTCACAATAAACTTTTCGAACGATAGTCATTATAATTTCATAGATGTTTGTGTTAGTCTCGAAACAGTTTGTCCACTGCAAACAGACAAAAGTGTTTGCCATTTTTGTTGATTGTTTTCTGAGATTACATAAGCGTTATTGTAAAAATGATGTTTCCGTTTTATTTCATCTTCAAAAGTGTTGTTCTGAAAACCAATGCACATAATAAGTAAGCTACAGACAGTTCACATTGTTTCAACACATAAGGTCTCATCAGTAGAATTGGCAGGAGTTAATAGGCCGTGTAGCGTCCCGTGAACGCGCACCGGTTACAGCGCGGAACGTCACACGTGCGGGAATTGAAACGCAAATCCTAAAGGTCTCCAACAAGCAGTCCACACTGATAGGGTGTTTTGTAGATCTTATATTCAAACACTTTCAATTAAGAATGAAAAGGACGGTGGGAGGCGATAGAAACGATAGGAAACGGTTTCGACATAAAGCATGGCATTAGCACTGCGCTTTAAATGTAGGAATGAAACTCAAAGCTTACCAACTGTTATGGGAACCGGAAGAAAACATATAACATGGGCAATCCCAGATATCACTGTCACACACCTAAATACACAATAAAGCATGAGACCACAATATGCCATTATGACGTCATACACAATGCTTACCAAGCTATATGGAGAGCAACAGGGTAGAAAAATCACGCTTCACGTGAGTATCGTACAAGAACGCTGCGTAAACAATTACAACTTTAGCAACTTAAATGAATCCAACTACACGTACAGTACAACCATTACAAGGCGAAATGACATTTTAAGTTCCCCCCCCCCTGTAAAAATGATGTTTCCGTTTTATTTCATCTTCAAAAGTGTTGTTCTAAAAACCAATGCACATAATGAGTAAGCTACAGAAAGTTCACATTGTTTCGACACATAAGGTCTCATCAGTAGAATTGGGNACACACACACACACACACACACACACACACACACACACACACACACACACACACACACACACACACACACACACACACACACACACACACACACACACACACACACACACACACACACACACACACACACACACACACACACACACACACACACACACACACACACACACACACACACACACACACACACACACACACACACACACACACACACACACACACACACACACACACACACACACACACACACACACACACACACACACACACACACACACACAACACAACACACACACACACACACACACACACACACACACACATCATATTTTAATTGAGTCCACAGATTTTTAAGGAAAGGCAAAAACTATCTAACACTGATCGGATTTTATCTAGGAACCAAATTCATACAGAACTGACCGGTATCGTAACGTTACCTTGTCACTTGCAGTCTGTAATGCTTGGTTTAATGACTGCAAGGATGATTACACATGCAAACACAATTGGGCAGTCGGATGGGACTGGTCTACAGGTATACTATACAATATACCAGACTAAGAAAATAAGTCTGCCATTTCGTAAAGCTGTCATTGATAGTAAGTCTGGCCTATTGAAGGCGTTGTACCGAAACAAGGCGGTTTCCGAATAATTCTCATGCGACAAGGTATAGGCTAAAAAAAATTAACCTGCGAAAAAATCTTATCTGGAATGTGCACATTTAACCTGCGGTGGGATTCGAACCCACGACAGGAGGCTTTCCGGTACTTACGCTCTACCGACTGAGCTACATAGGCTGTAAAGCTGCCTGTTTGTCTTGTTTAAAAAAAATATCAAATGTTGTGGATTACCAAACCAAGTCGTTGTTTTGTGTTCATTACTTCTGATTAACTGCACATTTTAAGTTAGACTTCTTAACCCGTGTCCGCAATCTTTTGGTTCAGACTCCTTTGTGGCTGAGTTAACATTTCTAGATTTCTGCCTGTTTTAGCCACAGTTTTGACCCAACGTTTATTGCTTGAAAGATGAACAACATTTCTTATGTTTGACGAATCGCTTACGATGGGATTCGAAACGTGAACCTGGTGGCTGCAAGCCCACTACACTAACCGTATGGCAACCCATCCATACACATTAACAGCAGAAAAACTAACTTGTGTCTGTTTTACTAATCATAGGGACGAATGTTTGTCCAGCAGACAAAACATGTCGCAAGTTTAGTAAAGTATTCGCCTCTGCCATAGAAATGTGTGAGCAAATTTATCCAGATAATTTAAAGATTGTACCAG
This sequence comes from Phallusia mammillata, assembly GCA_003260075.1. Taxonomy (NCBI): domain Eukaryota; kingdom Metazoa; phylum Chordata; class Ascidiacea; order Phlebobranchia; family Ascidiidae; genus Phallusia; species Phallusia mammillata. Next base: position 25,366 of record QLIY01001278.1, on the reverse strand, counting down.
TTGGAGATCCTGCGATGGTTTTCTGGTTCGAAGGCGATGTCAAACCTAATGATGCGGTAAGTAACCATGGTAAATAAATTGCCTCACCATGTCACATATGATATGTATAGATATATGCAATAATTACATTGGCAAGTTGACCGAGTGCCCCCCCCCCCCCCCCCCCCCCCCCCCCCCCCCCCCCCCCCCCCCCCCCCCCCCCCCCCCCCCCCCCCCCCCCCCCCCCCCCCCCCCCGTAGCCGCGGAACCGCCACGTGCTCACAAGGTTGTTGGCATTAATCTTATCTCGGTCGACTGTGTTTCTCTGAGCAAAAAAAATGAGCGGCATTGCTCCAACCCAGTGGCCCCCCCCCCAGAATTGAGTTCACTATCTGTCTAAGTCAAAAAAACAAGCAAAATGTTATTTAACGGACTTGTAATAAAAAGCTGATTGGATGCATAACACATTCAAGCGATGATAAAAACAAACAGCATTGCGTCATCTTGTCGCATTCCCCTACATAAGCGTTTGCTGACCTTTAACAGCCCCCCCCCCATTTGATACATATCTCACATGGTTGTGCCACTGTTTTTTATAATACATCTTTTAAATACAAATCATGTCTATTCACTAAGTACGAGTCCTTGTAACCAAGACCACATAAGACTGTTGTTCTTTGAATCGCTTTGTATTCGAAAGCACGGCCCCTAGCTGAACATGAACCCAGTTTCCATGCCCTTGCGTCTGTTTAACACCTCAGAGTTGTAAAATGGCCTAAAATTAAAGTCCGAACCCGTCCCGAACCCGAATTGTTTTTGAGAAGCCAGTTTAGGGCCGAAAGTTTCATTGACAGGCCTAGACATTAAAGTCTCATGAAAGACCAGGAGGGGCTGTTTGATATTTAGTCAGGTCCAGCAATTAGCTACGTACATTTATTCCAAAAAATACTGACACAGAGTGTAAATTCTGGCCTGAATCAGGCCCGTTATTGTGAAGAAACCTAAGCCCGAACCAGAATCAAATAACTCCGATTTAATTCTTTTGTCAACGCTACTTTTGTAATCGCCAGTTCTGTGTTACTGTGGTTGAAGACACTTTTAGTTTTTATAAGAGAGAAATTTACTAAGTTTTATACTAACTGATACCGCGCCTTCATTGTTTTTTTTTGTCGTTAGGTGGCAGCACACTACGCTGCAGAAATGAGCTTGCGTTGTGGAGCTGGAAAACTCATCGACAATATTGTACTTACAACACTGATGACCATAATCTCCGTTGCTTTGTTCCATACTAATTGATCGCATAACAGAAAACACAAATTTAAGAGATAATTATGTCTTTTGATTAAACATTTTTTACAACATAATTAATAGTTTTTAAATTTATTAGTTCCTAAAACACTTGCAATGGATAAGTTGTTGGTTTCTGAAACAGTGTTTAATTTTTTTTTGCGTATACGTCGTGTAGCATACCTAACATATAAAAACAATTAATGTAAAATAAAAGCAACGGCTCGTAGACAGTGACCACCGTTTTGACCTATACGGTCTTATTGGTGCAGCTGGTGACAAGACATTTACTGTTTAGGTTAGTGTAGTCCACTCGATGCAATACAATTAAATAGATCACACAGCAAACCTGAAAACTTGACAATGTGCAGTGTTTCGGCCAAGACTCGCGATTCATACTCAGTGACTGATAAAAAATTAACCTGTCAGGTTTCATAAGCTTTTGAATAGAGAATTAAAAAGCCGTCATACAAAACGCAAGAAATATTTTTCGATATATATTCAGTGTTTTAGCCTACTATGTCAGGGGAATTTGAACTAGCAACAAAGACAGGAACAAGAAAGTTTCACATGTCGCTATGATTTGTTTACGCTATGTACACGTTATATCCGTTTATTGTTAGCATCGAAAATAAGCAAGTAAGCGTTTATTGTGTGTAAAGTAGAGACCAAGTCAGTTTAGAATATTTTGAATTTTTTCTCATCTTCGCAGCCTAGACAGTTGCACAGTTTCGAAGAAAGAATAAGATGAGTACTTTTTTACAGAATTATTGATATCTTATTCAAATAGAATAATTGTATTTAAAACAAGATTTAGACTTGATTTATATTTGAAACAAGATTTAGACAACGATGGCACCCGGAGTGCAATGACAAGGCAAATAGCGTTAATGGCGTGCAGCCAAGTTTGTTGGATTTTGAAATTTTTGAGAGTGTTTTTTTTGCGCTTAAACGGCTTGTTATTCTGAGTCACCTTTACTGGATCAATACATTTGATTCAGTTATGTTTTTTTTAAGCTGTGCTATTTTAACAACTGCATGCATTAGAACATGTCCGGTAAACTTTCAAAGTTAGATCGCAGTTTATGAAACACATTAAGTCATTCATTCTTATTAATGTGAGAGAGAGATATTTCGCCTTAACAGCAACGTCAGTGGCAGATTACACAAATTTTTTTGTTAAGACAGCAAGCTTAAAATAACTAACTTGTCAAAATCGGATCAGACAGAGTTGTCAGTCGGGTCGGGTTTTTCGCATTTGGGTTGAGTTCAGGCCTAAGTTTTAATACAAGATCTTGATTCGGAACTGTCTGGTTCAAGCTTTGTATTTTTTTAAATCGAGTGCGAGTCGGGTTTCGGGTTCAGAAGGCAACTTAAGGCCCGCTTACAACTATTAGAAAAAAACGTTCATAAACCTGCAACGGCTAAGGTCAGCACCAAAACGAAAATCTCTACTCCTTGAAACATTATTACACAAACCACTTGAAAAAACAAGTTATAGGTACTTATTGTCATTGGTCGAAAAAAATATGCTTTGTTGCGTTTTTTATAGCTTCATATTCAACACTGTACATATGGCAAACAATACACACCTAATGTTTTTTGTGGTTGCAATTTTGCATTCAAGTTTCGCCCAAACTTGGCATTCTTTTAATGGAAACGAGTATTATATTGGATCGAACCAAGTCAGTTCGTATGGTCAAGCTGAGAAAACATGCTTAAAGCTAATGGCGAGACTAGCGAATGTGAAACCTTCATCTCGCATTCTTACATTTCTCAACATCATTCTTTCAGGCTATACTTGGTTGGAATGGAATTTTGGTAAGTTATCGAATAGTTTTTCCCATATTCATGAAAATTATGGCCTGCAGTTCTTCTTTTTTCCGTGAGAAAAGCTTTTTGGTAACGGACTTAGCGAACTACTTTAGCCTCAGCATTTACCCATCACATGCGCAGTGAAAGCGTGAAATAAACAGGTGAAAATTGGATTTGAAAATATTATATGGTAAAGCGATCGCGGACTTACTGAAAATCTTTTGACGTCTTTGGAGTGTAAAATATTCTTTTAGTCAGAGAGGCCTAATGTGATTTGTAGCCCAAAGAATTAATTTGGTGTAAAAATGTTCAAACTTTGTCAGCTGGTAATGGTAAAACCCCTTCAGCGAATTCAATTTTGAAAATCTTGTGAAAAGTGCGATAAGGTTATAAATTTAGAATCGTTTTTCAAATGTACTGCAGATAGTTGTAGAAGTCGGACCGGATTTTTTTTAGGCCCGTAGTCGGCAACCGTCGGTTTGCGGCCAGGTACCGGTCCGCGAGCAGTTCATTACCGGGTCGTACAATTTTTCAGGTTAATTGCTATCAAACAATTTAACCATATATCCCGGAGATAATAAACTAATTTAAGCGTTTTTATTGCTAAATATTTGCAATTTTTTGAAGACCGGTCCGCGATAAATTTTCACTTTAAAAAACGGTCCGCAGTGCAGAAAAGGTTGACGACCCCTGTTTCAGGCCATATTTCGACATTTTTAAAAGTAAAGGCCTAGGTACTGCCCTAAATTCCCACTCTACCACACTTCTGTTGGACAAATGTGCATTCGCACATGTGGTGTGATTTTTTGGGTACAACCGGTGGACTTTATGTAGGAATGTCCCCCCAATTGCTTCATTCGGTAAATTAGACTTTCATGCCTGATTTGAGATAAATAAAACTACAACTCTGTGCCCATTTCGCAATGGTTTTATTTTGTTAGCTTAAGCTTTAAGGCCAAATTTGATTTTTTGTCGAAAACAATTGTGTTTTGGATCTGTATTTTTGGGTTTAACTGATTCTTAGGTTTATTTTCTGTTAAAACTGAAAGTACACATAGCGTATTGTTGCAATCTATATATTTGTGCTTCCAGAGTATTTTGTTCAAACTGAGGGTTACTATTGCAGCAAGATAACGAGTTCCTGGTTAAGTAACGGTTGGGATTGGGAAGAAGCCACTTGTTCATCAACTGCTAGTTATATCTGCCAAAGAATACCTAAAGGTAAAACCGATTAGCTCAACCTTTTTTTGATTTTCACCTTTGTTTATATATATAAAAAAACGCATGTCTTGCTATGAAACCGCTTTAGATGTATTAACTGTCTCATTTAATTCCGTGCGTCAAAGTTTCAAAGTCTTGTCGCAAAAAAATAAAAAAGCAAAGAAATCACTGGATAAAGTGTTTTTTTTAATTAGTTTTTTAAGATATTGTTCCAAACATATTTATTATTCCAGAAACAATCACAACCTCCAGACGTAAGTACGGAATCACGCTTTAAAAAATTAAAACATTTCTTACAATTTTGGTTAAAAAGCAAAAATTCGTTTGCTACATTCAGAGCTGTAGGATTGGCTTTTAAAAACGTGGTAAACCAAAATTGAGAGAAATTTATTTCTTAAAAAATGCTTTCAACTTCCAGGCCAATCCAATGAAATCTAACAAAAACGTTTTTCGAGACAAATTTAGCAAAAATATTGCAAAACCGGAAAAAATCATTGTGAAACGTGGTTCTTCCAAAATAACATTTATTTATCTTATGTTCCAGAGACCACTACAAGAGCCTCTGAAACCAGTAAGCAGTAAAAAATACTAATAAACCAGAAAGCATTTTTAATTTGTTATGTTTCTGCGGCTTGTCCTTGCTATAGAAATGAAGATGTATTAATCTGAAATAATTATGTTCCCCCCCCCCCCCCCCCCCCCCCCCCCCCCCCCCCCCCCCCCCCCCCCCCCCCCCCCCCCCCCCCCCCTGATAAACATGCAGAGGTCCGACATGTAATAAAAAAACCTTATCTAAAACGCATTTTCTGTATTTAATTAAAAAAACATAGATTGTTTACGAGGTACGCCATTTCAACCCCTGCTTATAAAAAAAATTCAACAAACAGTTTAAGTATTCTCATCCTAGTACAGCAGCCATTAATAAAAATCTAAAACTCGTAGCTTTTCAATAGATTTTTTTTGAAACGCTTGTGGATTTCCTTTATCTTTTGTTGTTGCAATAAACCTTTTAAATCCTGTAGCTGTTTTGTTGCATTCTGAGGTTTATCGTGCGGCCTAACCCTGCTCTACATACAAATCATGTCTTTTTGCCTAAATTTTTCAATTATCACTAACGAACGTTTTAACTTTACTATAGATAACCAGACGTTGATAATTGCAATATCATGTTCCGTGGGAGGAATCGTTCTCATTGTTCTTGTAATCGCAATCGTTGTTCTTTGCCGAAAAAGGAGAAGGTAAAAAGCAAACTTTGCTAAAAGGAAGTGTAACCAACAACGAAAACAGTTGGCTTATTTACAGCCCAATCGGACTACTCTTTCGCCCGCCACAAAAAGTGATTTTCAGCTGAAACTGAGCATTTTTGTCACATTTAAAAAAAATTCATGTCCCAACTCAGTCACCAATGATGAAAATTTTGCGGCACTTTGCAGGCGTTGTTGTATAGCAGACTTAAAGGTGTATAGACAAAAGTTAGAAACTTTCAATTAGAGTTTGTGAAATTGCATTGCAACCAATACAATTTTTAATACAACTCATACAAACAAATGCGTGAATTCTATTGTCTTTACAAATTTCATTTTTACAGATGTTTTGCATTTGCAGGACGAATGATGCACCAAATAGGGTAGACCCGGTACCAGTCTTCAACTTAACACCTCAATGTCACGCCAACCCACAATTTGTGGAGGAACCAATGTAAGGGTGCTAGGATGCTAAAATGATTAGCGTTAATGGATGAGCATACTTAAACATGCTGAAAAACAGGATATGAGAACCAGTGACTGATTTGAAAAGGTTACCAAAGGGTAAACATCACTAATTTGTACATTATATTGAACAAAATACGATATTTTGTTTAACCACCTTTTTCCGTTGTATGGCATATGACAAACAAATGTCGTTCATGCACTTTTAAGGTTAGGGTTCATTTAAGGTTACAGTAAAAAATTTTAATGTGCAGTACCGACAGGGAAGGTTATAGGAGAAACCTATGGCCAGTAAACAACGCAAGAGCTGCAGCTCCAGCCGAAACTGAAGAACCAGTTTACGAAGTTCCGGTGTTTGAGAAAAAACGCTACTACAATGGACCTGATACTGAACAAGTTTGTGCTTTTGACCGACCTGCTTTTCCCCTTCCAAAAGTTCCATCCAGCGTCGGTGGTGCATGTTAAATGCAATCTATTGATCCACGGGCCTAACTGGAGAGAAAAAAAGTGGTGTCAAAATAATCTCGAAATTTGTCAAAAAATAAAATCATATGACAATGAGCAGGCGCAATGGAGTTGGTTACCTAGCCATTTTTATTTCAAATGTAAATACTCATGGGTCCTTGGCTTTATATGGGCCCTTACACTTCATATAGTGCGANTTATGTTTGTTTGTTTATTTATTTTTGTCTTCGTTGGGCATGCAACGCTTAATCGTTATGTTCACAATGAGTCCCTAGCTTTTCCGTTGGATCGTTTTTGCATATAATTTTTTATATAGCATTAGTGTTTTTTTATGTATTGTTTCGAGTTAGGGGAAATAATGCAGCTCATGCCTTAAGTCTCTTTGCTTTGTAGGAGCGTTGTAAGTTTTTGCGTAGGGAACATAAATGACAGAAATTGTATTAGAACCCAAAACCCTGTGACAACAAGGAAGATGTTCTTTGTGACTGGGCCACTTGACCTTTGAAACTGTTATAGTGGTTGTACATTCTCTGTTGTTTTATTGTTGTTATAAATAACAGTTAATGAATGTATTGTTGTATTAATTGCAGCTTTTCAAACCTGTGAATAAAAAATCTAAGACAAATAATACTTTTAAAATTTTTTTTTTATTAGTTTGAATACAGACTTTAAAGAATTCAGATCAAAGTTTTGTCCGTGGGTGAGTCAAGGATTAAACCATTTTTTAATTTCCAGTCAAACATTTACTTAATTCGATAAACGATCTTCTCATAAGTCTGTCCTAAGTTACCATTTAGGATCAAACCGACCACCTTATATAAACAACTGATATAAAGGTGGCAAAATCACAATATTATAAGCATCAAACCTATTTAAACATGTCTTTATTGAAGTAAGGGAATTAGGTGGGAAGAATTTTTTTCACAAAGTTATTGCGGATATAAGTACCAAAAACCCTCAAACAACTAAATGCGAATATTTTAAATCAAAATGTACTACGTTCAGTATATCACTTACAACAGACTAGACGACTTAAATTATATTGTGACAATTGCTTAAAAAAACAAGCAAAAGTCATACACACAGTGACTGACGGGTAGTTGACCGTTCACGATTTCAAACCATTTGAATAGACTCTTATACACAATACAAGAAACAGTTTCGAAACATTTTTGATTTATGAACAGTAGAGTCATGGAAACTAGCAATTATTTTGGAACAATGAAAAACAAAGCGGGGGGGGGGGGGGGGGGGGGGGGGGGGGGAAATTTTCTCAAATTGACAAGAAAAGATCTACATGATGTAAACGAAACTTCCACATCAGCTTATTGTAACCAAGCATCGAGAATAGTGAAACCAAGAATATTTTTTGCAACCTTTGTAGCCTATAGATTTTTACCAAATTTTTAACTAAAAATGCAAAATTATTTGAACTAACCACGTGTATTTGAGTTGAGTTGAGTTTATTTCACTTGTCGAGAAAAAAAATCACCAAGCCGGAAACTACACCGATTTTGGGGGGTTGTAGGATATAAACCGGTTCACTACAGGATTAAGTATAAAAAAACACTAAAATACAGATTTGCTATTCTTTGAAAGCGCATCTTTTATTGTTGGTTTTAAATGAATAATTAGTAGACTGTGTTACGAAATAATTTCATGGATTTTTGAGTCCGCAGACGCACGGTTGACAATCTTGTTGACGAAAATGTTCAGTGTAGTTTTCTGTTTTCAATTACAACTTTGTTGTACATTGCGTAACNGCGTGTGGGGACCCATTAGTTTTTGTTTACAAAAACAATCATATGTGTAGATCAAATGATGTGTATAGTAAATTGATAAATATCATGTAGAATATATAAAATGGAAGTATATCAGAAAGCCACTCTTCTAGTTATAGATGTATTTCCTCTTTCACCAATAATTGTGTGTCATCACTGAATTGTGATTTCGAACGTTATAGCGTTGAGCAATTGTTTTTGCTTGGCTGTATGCTTTGTTCCACTACGTTTGGTTATGACATATTCCCATTGAAAACTGTGGAGAGCCCCTTTTTTATTTTTAACAAAAAGTGGTTTAATCTCTTCCTTTTGTCGGTTTAACATTTCATTTTTGCATTTGATAATTCGTTTTTTAATATGTTATGTGAGCAGAAGAAAAAGAAACAATACTAGGGTTCAACAGTGATCGAGTTCGTGGTCGACCTTGATTTTTTCAACTAGTTGACTTAAATTTATGTTGTTCTGCCTTTTAAGCTGTTTGTTTTCACAAACAAAGGAGGCTGAGCTGGAATTGGAAATCATTTTTACAAACGCTAAAAATCAGTTATATTCTCTTGTAGAAGCCCTTTGTAATTTTTACGCCTCGTAAAAAGTTCAAACCTATTGTGGCACTGCTTTCGGTTTCATGTCACTATGAATTGTTTACGCCATGTACAAGTTATATCCGTTTATTGTTACAGCGTCGGAAATGAGCAAGCAAGCAAGCCTTTCTTGTGTGTAAAGTAGAGAACAAGCAATTTTGCACCAGATTTGGATTTTTTATCATCTTTGCAACGTAGATAGTTTTAAAGAATGAAGTGGATTAGTACTTTCTTACAGAACAATTGAAATCTTATTCAAAAAGAATAATTATGTTGGAAACAAGATTTAGACATGATTGCGAGTGTGGGTTTTTCTATTGCGCTTGAACGGCTTGTGAACCTGAGTCACCGTTAGTTTTGGATCAATGCATTTGATTCAGTTATGTTTGCTTTCTTGAAGCTTTGCTATTAAAACAAGTTGTTGGCACATAATACGAAGTTTCAAAAACATTAATTGTTTGAGAACAATATCCGGTAAACCTTAAAAGTTAGAGTTTATGAAACACATTATGTTAGTCATCCATAACACTGTGAGAGAGAGATAGTTTGCCTTAACAGTCTTAACAGTCTAGCAACGTCAGTATCTGCAGATAACACAAATATTATTTGATAAAACAACACGCTTAAAATAACTAACTTGTCAAATATGAATAAAACAGAGTTGTAAGTCGGACCAGGATTTACGCATTTGGGTTGAGTTCAGACATAAGTTTTAATAAAACGATCTTGATTTGGACCTGACTTTATACATTCTGCTTTATTTTAGACGCATTTTCACCAAATTTCAGGCCTGGTTCCAGCTTTGTATTTTTTTAAATCGAGTGCGAGTCGGGTTTCTGGCTTGTACTTTCGGGTTCAGAACGCAACTTAAGGACCGCTGACAACTCTCAGATTAAAATGTTCATAAAGCTGCGACGGCTAGAATAAAAAAAAATCACTACTCCTTTGAAACATTGTTACACAAACCAATTGAAAAACAAGTCATGGGTCGTTGCTGATATTGGTCGAAAACATATGCATTTTTGCGTTTTTTACAGCTTAACATTCGACACTGTACACATGGCAAACAATATACATCTAATGCTTTTCGTGGTTGGAATTTGGCATTCATGTTTCGCCCAAACTTGGCATTCTTTTGATAGAAACGAGTATTATATTGGATCCGACAAAGTCAGTTCGTATTATCAAGCTGAGAAAGAATGCTCAAAGCTGAATGCGAAGATAGCGAGTGTACAATCAGCTCGTCTTCTTACCTTTCTTCAAGGGTTTCTTCCAAAGCCATTCAAATTTTTATTCTTTGTTTCTTCCGGTAAGTAACCATAGCTTACTGGTTCCGGTTTGGTGAAGTTAATACGATTGTGCAGCTATGAGAATTTTTAAAGTTTAAACTGTTGCCAGTTTGTAAACTCAAAACTCATTCAGCTAATTTTTTTATTCTTATAAATCCGGTACAAAGCGATAAAGTTAAGTAAGTTTTGCTGCGGGCTAACAAATATTTATCAAAAAAATTATGTTTGTCAAATTTTGTGCCAGCCTCAAATTGTGGTGGGTCAACTAAAAAAGGAAACGGTTTTTGGATGTTCTGGGAGTTGCAGAAGTCGGACCTGGCTTAATTTTCGGCTTAATGTTTCTATTACCGGGCCCGAGCTCCAACTCTGCCACAATAACCTTTTACATGTGTTTGGACAGATGTACATATACACAGGTTATGTATTAGGTTTATGCGCACAACTCGTAAACTTTATGTATATCTGTCCGTCAACTTAGTTTATTCGGCGAATTAGGTGTTCGGGTATGGTTTGGATTTTGCAAAACTACACGGGTTACAGGCTTGTGCCTTCAAATTCGGACCTAGAAGTTCCATCAGCATCCATCGCTGAGCCAACCGAATTTTTTGTTTATTATATTTAAGCTTTTGAGAGCAACTTGTGCTTTGTAGAAAACAGGTGTGTTTTGGGTTGTCTGCTTTCCATGTTTACTTCCCGTTACAACGCTGGTGCATATCGTAATGTTTTAACTCGCAAACTTGTGCTTTCAGAAAAAGAGTTTTATGTTCGAACTGGGAATAACTATTGCAGCAAAATTTCGAAATCATCTCCCAGTAGTTATTCGGAGATAAGCTCATCGTCTTGTTCATCAAGTGCTAGATATATCTGCCAAAGAACCCTGAAAGGTAAAACAGATTTGCATAACGTTTTTGCTTTTCTTGCTTATCTCGTTTGTTTTTACATATCGTTAAGATTGACATTAACTAAACCGTATTTGAAAATCATTTTGTTTTTTGTGTTGAAACAAAAATGCATATGTCTGGCTATGAAATCGCTTTCGACGTGTTAACTGTCTCATTTAATTCCGTGCGTCAACGTATCAAGTCGTGTCGCAAAGCAAATAAATTATTGGATAAAGTGTTGTTTTTCATTATTTTTTTAAGATATTGTTCCAAACACTTTTATTATTCCAGAAACAACCACAGCCTCCAGACGTAAGTACGGAATCATGTTTTAAAAAATCAAAACATTTCTTACAATTTTGTTCAAAAAACAAAAAATGTAGTATTTTTTCTTTTTTCAGGTTTTCGTTTAAATACATTTACTACTCCAGGGACAACCAAGGGCTCTAAAGGTAATTACGGATTCATATTAGAAAAACATTTTGTAAAATTTTGTTTAAAAAACAAAAAATAACTNTCTGCCAAAGAATCCCTAAAGGTAAAAACGATTTGCTCAACTTTTTGTTTGATTTTCACCTTTGTTTTTATATAAAAAAACGCATGTCTTGCTATGAAACCGATTTAGATGTATTAACTATCTCATTTAATTCCATGCGTCAACGATTCAAAGTCTTGTCGCAAAAAAATAAAAAAAGCAAAGAAATAAAAATTAAAGAAATCATTGGATAAACTTTTTTTTTACTATTCTTTTTTAAAGATATTGTTCAAAACACATTTATTATTCCAGAAACAACCACAACCTCCAGACGTAAGTACGGAATCATGTTTCAAAAAATCAAAACATTTCTTACAATTTTGTTTAAAAAACAAAAAATGTAGTGTTTTTCCCCTATGTTTTTCAGGTTTTCATTTAAATACATTTACTACTCCCGGGACAACCAAGTGCTCTAAAGGTAATTACGGATTCATATTAGAAAAACATTTTGTAAAATTTTGTTCAAAAAACAAAAAATAACTNAAAACATTTTGTAAAATTTTGTTTAAAAAACAAAAAATAACTTATAGGGTCTTCCTCTATGTTTTTAAGGTATTCGATTATATACATTTACTACTCCAGGGTCGACAACCAATGGCTCTAAAGGTAATGACGGATTCATATTAGAGAAACATTTTATACAATTGTGTAAAAAAACAAGTTTTCTATATTCCGAGCAATATCATAGGTTTGGATTTGAAAAAAAAACGTTGTAAACTAATTAAAAAAAGTTGTAAAAACACTTTTAACACCCAGGTCAATTCAATGAAACATAGCACAAACTTTTTAAAAACTAATTTAGCAAAATGATTGGTCCCCCCCCCCAGTTTTCTATATTCCGAGCAATATCATAGGTTTGGATTTGAAAAAAAAACGTTGTAAACTAATTAAAAAATGTTGTGAAAACACTTTTAACACCCAGGTCAATTCAATGAAACATAGCACAAACTTTTTTAAAACGAATTTAGCAAAATAATTGGAAAACCAGAAAAGTTATTGCAAAAAGTGGTTCTGCCAAAATAGCGTATATTTATCTTATGTTCAAGAGACCACTGCAAGAGCTAATCAAACCAGTACGTAGTGAAAAAGTATTAAAAAATGCAGAAAGGTTTTAAATTTACATGTTATGTTTCTGCGGCTTGTCATTGGTATTGACATGACATTGTACTGCTCTATACAGATCGTGCCTTTATGCTTAAATTTATCAATTAACACTAACGTTTCAACTTTACTAGATGACCAGACGTTGCCAATTGCAATCTCATGTTCGTTGGGAGGATTCCATCTTATTGTTCTTGTGATCGTAATTGTATTGCTTTGCCGAAAGAGAAGAAGGTAAAAAGCAGTCTTTGCTAAAAGGGAGTGTAACCAACAACGAAAACAGTTGGCTGAAAACCGACAGCAACGAAAACCGACTAATGTAGTTTTATGTTTAGGGTTTATTCACAATTACAATCATCATTTTTTTAATTTGAAGTACCAACACGGAACGTTATAGGAGAAACCCATCGCCTGTGAACAACGTAAGAGCTGCAGCTCCAGCCGAAACTGAAGAACCGATTTACGAAGTTCCGGTGTTTGAGAAAAAGCCCTACCACAATGTACCTGATACTGAACATACTTGTCCATTTGACCGACCTGCTTTTCCCCTTCCAAAAGTTCCATCCAGCGTCGGCGGTCCATGTTAAATGCAGTCTATTTATCCGCGGGGCCTTACTGGAGATAAAATATTGCTGATAAAGAAACTTTTTAGCCTCCTTGTGAACTCTAAATTTGTCAAAATAATATAAGTCATATGACAATGAGCAGCAATATTTTTCAACTAAAGCCACAATGGAGTCTTCTATTTGTTGCCTAGCTTGTTTTTCAATAGGTAACATTTGTCAACCCATGGCTATGTATGGGCCCTTGCACTTCAGTGGGTCCTAATGTAGCGCAATGATTATTATAGATGTATTTCCTCTTTGATCCATAAACTGTGTACCATTACTATACCATTAAATTGCGCTTTCCAATGTTTTAGCCTTAAGCAATTGTTTTTTGCATGGGTGAATGCTTTGTGTATAGTTCCGCTTCCGTTGAGTGCGACAAATTACTATTGTAGAATACAAAACCCTTTGGTTCTGATTCCACGTCCCAGCTAGCTTTCTAACTGGCCACTGTGTGGGTTACTTGTACCGCCAAATGCTGTCTGTCACACTGATACGTTGCAACAATAAAACGAAGACTGTATTCCAATACCGAGTACCACAGTACAACGAAACTGGACAGTTCATAACAGTACAGATTAGTCAAGACAGAGCAGATAGTCAGGACAAACAAGACAAGAATCAATCAAGACAGTCACAACAGAACAGAACAGTCTACAACAGAGCAAAACAGTCTACAACAGAGCAGATTACTCGTTAGCAGTTCCCACACAGATTTACATTGCTTAGTGTCTTATTCAAATAGAAATACAAAATACAGAGTTTAGTTACGCTACTAACACGAGAAAAAGTATAAAAAGTATACACGACTAGCATGGTCAGATAATCACACACATTTAAATTATCCATATATCAACTAGTACACTCTAATCCACTGTAGTTACCTTACACACAACTACTTTTACAATAATAAACCATATGCAATGCTAATTACCAGTCCTATGCTGGCGTAACGGGTACCTGGTGATATCCTCGAACCAGATCGATTTAGAAAAAATCTTAGCCCCTGCCAGTTTTGCTGTAAAATCCTGGATATGTGGGATCGAGTAAAGGTCTGGTTGTGTTGCTGCATTAAGGCGCCTGTAATCGCCACAGGGGCGCCATCCACCTGATGTTTTGGGAACCATATGAAGTGGAGACGACCATAGACTGGATGAACGGCGGACTATTCCCAGCTCCATCATTTTACTAAATTTTGCCTTTGCAATGACTAGTTTTTCGGGTGGAAGTCGTCTTGCCCGAGAGTGCACTGGTAGGCCGCTGGTGGGAATGTGATGTTCCACACAATGTTTTGGCATTACTGCAGAAAAATGTGGCGTTGTTATGTCCGGAAACTTTGCCAAAAGTTTGACATAACTTGATTGTGCGTTGCTAATTGCGTTTAGGCGAGGTGCCGCTTGATTTGTCTTGCCTATGGTCATGCTAGTTAACGACTGAGCATGTACCAGACATTGCCGTTTAACATCAACAAGTAAACCGTGCGCTCGAAGGAAATCTGCTCCAAGTAGTGGCCTAGATACGTCGGCGAGCACAAACTTCCATTCAAACTTGCCGGAAGGAATATCAAGAGAAATTAACTAGGAAGCGTAGGTTGTTATATTGCTGCCGTTAGCTGCTGTGAGATTTTGTCCCTTGTGGTTCATTCTCCTTTCATAGCCAGAAGGCGGAAAGACACTGATTTCAGCACCAGTGTCCACTGGTTGCAACCAGAGGTTCGATCCCACACGAAAAATAAGTTGTGTGATTGCCGGTTGTCCCATTCATTGTGGACAACCGGCCTTGGCGTTTCCCTGTTGTGCAGCACATGGCGTTTAAAACGCCGGTGGTAAAAACAATACTGACTACTGTCGTTGCTGTTGAAAAGTGTTGAAGATTTAGCTTGCCTCTGCTTTCTTAATTTGGCAATGGTGTAGTCTGTGTTGCTCGTCCGAACAAGCCATAACCTATCCGTCTGTTTTGCCAAGTCGCGAGGGTTTTCCAAATCTTTTTAAACGAGGACAATAACATCTTCCGGCAGATGTTGTAAAAACAAATGTTGGAATAGAAAGCAAGACTGGTGTTTTCCCAGTAGGGCTAGCATTCGTCCATAAGTTCAGAAGGTTTTCTATCACCTAGAGGTGCCATGTTCAGCAGGCGTGCTGTTCTTTCTTGATTTGATAAATCAAAAGAATCCAGCAGTCTTTGTTTAATTGATGCGAACTTTTTTCTGCTGGAGGATCTTCCAATAAATCGATTATACGCTTTGCTGTATCTTCATCAAGTGCGGACACTATATAATAAAACTTTGTTTTGTCTGCAACTTTGTTTTTTAATGCTAATTGTGCCTCAATTTGTTGGAACCAAACACGTGGTTCTGCTGACCAGAAATTCGGAAGTTTGATCGCAACAGCATGCTCGGTGTCTCCGTCGGTTGACATGCTTATTTAATGAACTCCAGAAAAGTCGTTTCTGGATTAGGGGTCACCAAATGTAGCGTCCGTTTATTTCAATCGCAAATAATAGAATGACGCGTCAAACCAAACGCATAGCAAACGTGCGCCCCACACGAAAAAGGCAAAACACACGCACAATAGGAAAAAGGCAAACGTAACGCTTCGTAAGAAATACATAAGCGACAGGGGTCGCTACAGGGTTGAACCTATACAAGCCTATCTTCCAAGCATTCCCTTGCGGCAAGGCGTAGAGTAGAAAAATCTAGCCTGCAGTCAGATTCGAACCCACGACAGGAGCCTTTCCGGGACTCGCGCTCTATCGAGCTACATAGACTGTAAAGCTGCCTGTTTATCTTGTTTAGAAAAAATATCAAACGTTGTGGATTTCCTGACCATGTCGTCGTTTTGTGTTTATTTCTTCTGATTAACTGCACATTTTTGTTAGGTTGGTGATGGATAAACAATTGTCTGCCGACTAGTGGCGGTGGTGTGCTTCTTAACACGTGTCCGCAATCTTTTGGTTTAGACTTTGCTGTGGCTCAGTTTGTATTTCTAGGTTTCTGTCTGTTTCAGTCACAGTCTTAACCTAAAGTTTATTTGCTTGAAAGGTGAACAACTAATTTTTAAGTTTGACAAAGCAGTTACGACGGGATTTAAAACGTGAACCTCGTGGTCGCAAGTACCCTACACTAACCGCTATAACATCCCATTTATGCATGTTAACAACCGAAACAGTGACCTTTATCTGTTTTACAAATTACAAAGACAAATGTTTGTCCAGCAGAAAAAACATTTCGCAAGTTTAGTGAGGTCTTCGCCTCTGCCATAGAAATGTGTGAGCCAATTTATCCAGATGATTTGAAGATTGTACCAGTTGGAGATGGTTTTCTGGCTCGAAGGTGATGTCAAACCCAATGATGTGGTAAGTAACTATGGTAATTAAATTGCCTCACCATGTCACACCAGATATATATACCGACTGGTTAGCGCAACCATTTTTTGTTTGCAAGGGGAAGGTTGTAATTCAATTTCGGTCGCTTGAGTTTCTTGCTCAGACAAACACATTACTCCAACCCAAAGATTTTAAACTAAATCAAGGTCACCAACTGCCGCAGGGCGGTCTCACTGTGTGCATAACACATTTAAGAGGGGATAACAAAATAAACTGCATTGCGTCACCTCGTCACATCCCCCATAACAGACATTTGATGCATACACCTGACAAATATCTGATTGTCAACGCCATGTTTCTATTCGCCAGTTCCGTGCTACTGTGTGTGACGTCACTTAAAACACTTTGTATTTACCTTTTTTCCCACGTGCTTAATATAACGTGTTCTACAGCTCGATTGACAACCTGCACTGATGATGAAAATAGTGATGGTGAAAACTATTACACATGATGTATTCTTTAAACAGAAGTTATCTGGTTAACGCACTATAATATTGTTTAACGCAGTGGTTCTCATCCAGGGCCCATGGGAGCTACAGGTGTAGATTCACCAGAAACACCCACTAAAATCCATTTCCTTTTTAACGGGGGGGGGGAAGCTCATATTTTTATCGAATCCACAAATTATTAATAAAAGCCAAAAACAGTTTGAAACCTAACAAAGTGGAGAAACAATAAATTATTCTAACACTGAGTGGATTTTATCTAGAATCCGAATTCGTACAGAACTGAACGGTATCGTAACGTTTCATTGTCACTTGATACCTGTGAAGCATAGTTTAACGAGATGATTACACATGCAAACACAATTGGGCTGTGGGATGGGACTGGTCTACAGGTATTCTATGAATTGTATATTGTACAGTATACAATATACTAGATTAAAAATTAAGTCAATTTGTAAAGCCTAGCATTCAAAGTACGTCAGGCCTATTGCTGGGGTTGTACCTATACAAGCCTATCTGCCAAGCATTCCCTTGCGGCAAGGGTAGAAAAAATAGAGTAGAAAAATCTAGCCCGCGGTGAGATTCGAACCCACGACAGGAGCCATTCTATTCGACCTGTTTAAAGTCGAAATAAGTATTGATATTCAACATGAGACTGCCATTCACATTTTTAAGGGGGCTACATGTCCTACAGGGTTACTTGAAGGGGGCACGAAGTCCAAAAGTTATTTTTTGAAGGGGGGCGCGGTCCATGACATGTTGAGAACCACTGGTTTGACGCATTATAAATTTATCTAACTTAATAATCAGGGGGGGGGGTCTTTTTCAAACTATATTTGCATATATTGAGGTTTTTTACGCTTACGGTTTCTTGTTTATTTTATTCGACCTGTTTAAAGTCGAAATAAGTATTGATTTTCAACATGAGATTGTCATTCACATTTTTAAGGGGGCTACAGGTCCTACAGGGTTACTTAAAGGGGGACACGAAGTCCAAAAGTTATTTTTAAGGGGGCCGCGGTCCATGACAGGTCGAGAACCACTGGTTTGACGCATTATAAATTTATCTAACTTAATAATCATCGCTTCTAGTTACCAACACCGATTAGTTTAAGTTTTTATACTCATACCAGGTAAACCGTCATTTTCGTTGTTGTTAGGTGGCAGCACATTACGCCCAGGAAATGAACTTGCGTTGTGGAGCTGGAAAACTCATCGACAATATTGTAGTTACGACACTGGTGACCATAGTCTCCGTTGCACTGTTCCAATACTATTGATTGCATAATAGAAAACTTTGGCAGAAGTGTTTTGCTTGAGTATTTTTGAGACATGAATATTTTCAAAAAAAGTTCAAAATGTATTATTCCTACAAACACGTACTGCAATAGACGAGTAAATTGTTTTTTGGAGATTTTGTTATTTATTTTCTTGCTGGACACAATATATGATTGTAAAAAGATGAACTAGCCATCGTGTTACGGGGGGGGGGGGTCTACAGGTATACTGTAAATTGCATATTGTATAGTATACAATATACTAGATTAAAAATTACGCACAGGAAATGAACTTGCGTTGTGGAGCTTGAAAACTCATCGACAATATTGCACTTACGATACTGGTGGTCATAGACTCCGTTGCACTGTTCCAATACTATTGATTGCATAACAGAAAACTTTGGCAGAAGTGTTTTGCTTGAGTATTTTTGAGACATAAATATTTTCAAAATAAGTTCAAAATGTATTATTCCTGCAAACACTTACTGCAATAGATGAGTAAGTTGTTGTTGTTTTTTGAGCTTTTGTTATTTATTTTCTTGCTGGACACAATGTATGATTGTGAAAAGATGAACTAGCCATCGTGTTACCAGCATAATATTTGAAAACAATCAATGTAGAATAAAAGCAACAGCCAAGTGCAACAACAAGTTGTTTGTAGACAGTGACCACTGTTTCGACCTGTACGGTCTTATCTGTATGCAATTTGGTGAAATAGATCACACAGCGCTCCAGAAAACTTAACAATGCACAGTGTTAAAACCTGCACAGTGTACGATCTCACCATTGCAGTAGGTAACATTATATAGGGCATGAACAGGCCAATAGCCAAGTTACAGGACATAAGTTGAAAATCCATTAAGGCTAAAATGTCATGCATCACAGCCAATAGATAAGATTCTCTTCAGAAGCATTTCATACTCAGTGACTGATAAAATATTAACTTGTCAGGTTTCATAAGCCTTTGAATAGAGAATTAACCAGCAGTCATAAAAATCGCATGAAGTATATTTCGATATATATTCAGTGTTTTAGCCTATTATGTCTGGTTAATTTAAACTAGCAACAAAGACAGGAACAAGAAAGTTTCACATGTCGCTATGAATTGTTCAGGCCATGTACACGTTATCCGTTTATTGTTAGCGTCGAAAATAAGCAAGCAAGCAAGTGTTTGTTGTGAGAGACCAAGCAAGTTTTGCACCATTTCTTTGGATTTTTTATCATCTTTGCAACATAGACAGATTTAAAGAATGAAGTAGAATAGCACTTTCTTACAGAATTATTGAAATCTTATTTAAATAGAAAAAAATATATTTAAACACGATTTAGACAACGATGGCGCAGCCCGGATAGCAATGACAAGGCAAATAGCACCCGTTTATGGCGTGTAGTCAAGTTTTGTCGAAGATTGTGCTTTTTTGCGCTTGAACGGCTTAATTGTTATTCTGAGTTACTGTTACCTTTGAAACAATAGATTTGATTCAGTTATGTTTACGAACGGGAACTGGTTCGGGCTTTGTATGGGGGGGGGGAACCCGTTTATGGCGTGTAGCCAAGTTTTGTCGCTTTTTGCGCTTGAATGGCTTAATTGTTATTCTGAGTTACTGTTACCTTTGAAACAATACATTTGATTCAGTTATGTTTACGAACGGGAACTGGTTCGGGCTTTGTATTGTTAAAACATCGAGTGCGAGTCGGGTCCAGAAGGCACTTTCAGGCCCGCTCACAACTCTGAGACAAAAACTTCAATGATGCTGCAACAGCTAGGGTCAGCAACAAATACTTAAACACTATTCCTTGAAACCTTGTTGTATCAACCACCTAAAAAAAGTTGAAGACTTGTAGGTAATTGATGTTATTGGTAAAAAAAAGCATTTTTGCGTTTTTACAGCTTCATATTCAACACTGTACATATGGCAAACAATATACACCTAAGGGGGGGGGGAAAAACTTGTAGGTAATTGATGTTATTGGTAAAAAAAGCATTTTTGCGTTTTTACAGCTTAATATTCAACACTGTACATATGGCAAACAATATACACCTAACGCTTTTCGTGTTTGCAATTTCGCATTCATGTTCCGCCCGAACTTGGCATTCTTTTAATGGAAACGAGTATTATATTGGATCCAACAAAGTCAGTTCGTATGGTCAAGCTGAGAAAGCATGCTCAAAGCTAAATGCGAGACTAGCGAATGTGAAACCTTCATCTCGCCTTCTTACATTTCTCAACAGCATTCTTTCAGGCTATACTTCGTCGGAATGGTATTATGGTAAGTTATCGAATAGTTTTTCCGAGCTTCATAATATTATAAATGCAGTTCTGCAGCTTACTTTTGTTTTTTGCAAAAACTCCGTTCTGGGCAGTCTTTTGAAAGGCTAGGTTCCCTAAATTTCCTAAATTCCCACTTTACAACACTTACGTTTTTATTTTCTGTTGGATAAATATGCATACGCACAGGTGGGGGGGGGGTTCTTTTAATGGAAACGAGTATTATATTGGATCCAACAAAGTCAGTTCGTATGGTCAAGCTGAGAAAGCATGCTCAAAGCTAAATGCGAGACTAGCGAATGTGAAACCTTCATCTCGCCTTCTTGCATTTCTCAACAGCATTCTTTCAGACTGTACTTGGTCGGAATGGTATTATGGTAAGTTATCGAATAGTATTATAGCGTGCAGTTCTGCAGCTTACTTTTGTTTTCTGTGAAAAAAGCTTTGGGGGGGGGGCGTACAACTTGTGAACTTCGTCTAGGACTTTCCTCCCAATTGCTTCATTCGGAAAATTAGACTATCAGACCTAATTTGAGATAAGTAAAACTGCAACTGTGTGCCCATTTCGCAATGGTTTTATTTTGTTAGCTTAAGCTTTAAGGCCAAATTCGTTTTTTGTTTAAAACAATTGTGTTTTGGATCTGTATTTTTGGGTTTAGCTGATTCTCAGATTTATTGCCCGTTACAAATATGTTGCATATTGCGTATTGTTGCAATCTACATACTTTGTGCTTCCAGAGTATTTTGTTCAAACTGGGGGTTACTATTGCAGCAAGATAACGAGTTCCTGGTTAAGTATCGGTTGGCATTGGACAGAAGCCACTTGTTCATTAACTGCTAGTTATATCTGCCAAAGAATCCCTAAAGGTAAAACCGATTTGCACAAATTTTTGTTTGATTTTCACCTTTGTTTTTATATAAAAAGAAGCGCATGTCTTGCTATGAAACCGCTTTAGATGTATTAACTGTCTCATTTGGGGGGGGGGACCTAAAGGTAAAACCGATTAGCTCAACCTTTTTTTGATTTTCACCTTTGTTTATATATATAAAAAAACGCATGTCTTGCTATGAAACCGCTTTAGATGTATTAACTGTCTCATTTAATTCCGTGCGTCAACGTTTCAAAGTCGTGTCGCAAAACAATAAAAATCAAAGAAATCACTGGATAAAGTGTTTTTTTTTCTCTTTAATTTTTTAAAGATATTGTTCCAAACACATTTATTACTCCAGAAACAACCACAACCTCCAGACGTAAGTACGGAATTATGTTTCAAAAAATCAAAACATTTCTTACAATTTTGTTTGAAAAACAAAAAATGTAGTATTTTTCCTCTATGTTTTTCAGGTTTTCGTTTAAATACATTTACTATTCCAGAGTCGACAACCAAGGGGTCTAAAGGTAATTACGGATTCATATTAGAGAAACATTTTATACAATTGTGTAAAAAAACAAAAAATAACTTATAGTGTTTTTCCTCTATGTTTTTAAGGTATTCGATTATATACATTTACTATTCCAGAGTCGACAACCAAGGGCTCTAAAGGTAATTACGGATTCATATTAGAAAAACAGGGGGGGGGGGGTCGGAATGGTATTATGGTAAGTTATCGAATAGTATTATAGCCTAGCGTGCAGTTCTGCAGCTTACTTTTGTTTTCTGTGAAAAAAGCTTTTTGGTAACGGACTTGGCGAACTACTCTAGACTAGTTTAGCGTTTACCCATCACATGCGTAGTGAAAGCGTGAAATAAACAAGTGAAAATTGGATCTGAAAATATTATTTCGTAAAGCGATCGCGGACTTACTGAAAATCTTTTGACGCCTTTGGAGTGTGAAATATTCTTTTAGTCCAGTGGTTCTCAAACTGTGGTACGCGTACCATTAGTGGTACGCCTGAACTTTTCAGGTGGTACGCGAGTAGATCTCGGGGGGGGGGGACGTCTTTGGAGTGTGAAATATTCTTTTAGTCCAATGGTTCTCAAACTGTGGTATGCGTTCCATTAGTGGTACGCCTGAACTTTTCAGGTGGTACGCGAGTAGATCTCTGTGATTCCTAATATGTTGTCAGATGGTACGCGATCCGGAAAAAAATTGAGAACCACTGTTTTAGCCAGAGCGGCCTAATGTGATTTGTAACCCAATGAATAATCTAGCGCAAAATAGTTGAAACTATCGACAGCTGGTATAATGGTAAAACCCAGTCAGCTAATTCTGCTTTGAAAATAATGTGCAAAGTTCGATAAGGTTGTAAATTTAAAATCGTTTTTAAATATACTGGAGGAAGTTGTAGAAGTCGGACTTGAGTTTTTCAGGCCAGTGGTCGGCAACCGACCGCGGTCCGGGGGGGGGGGGAAAAAATTGAGAACCACTGTTTTAGTCAGAGCGGCCTAATGTGATTTGTAACCCAATGAATTAATCTAGCGCAAAATAGTTGAAACTATCGACAGCTGGTATAATGGTAAAACCCAGTCAGCTAATTCTGCTTTGAAAATAATGTGCAAAGTTCGATAAGGTTGTAAATTTAAAATCGTTTTTAAATATACTGGAGGAAGTTGTAGAAGTCGGACTTGAGTTTTTCAGGCCAGTGGTCGGCAACCGACCGCGGTCCGTGGCCCGGTACCGGGCCGCCAGGAGTTCGTTACCGGGCCGTATCATTTTTCGGGTTAAATGCTAAGAAACGATTTCAGCATGTATACCGGAGAAGACCGATCCCCGATAAAATTTTACTTTCAAAAACGGTTCGCAGTGCAAAAAACGTTGCCGACCCCCGTTCCAGGCCATATTTCGACATTTTTAAAAGTAGAGGCCTAGGTTCCCTAAATTTCCTAAATTCCCACTTTACCACACTTACGTTTTTATTTTCTGTTGGATAAATATGCATACGCACAGGTGGTATGATTTTTGTGTACAACTTGTGAACTTCGTGTAGGACTTTCCTCCCAATTGCTTCATTCGGAATATTAGACTATCACACCTAATTTGAGATAAGTAAAACTACAACTGTGTGCCCATTTCGCAATGGTTTTATTTTGTTAGCTTTAGCTTTAAGGCCAAATTCGTTTTTTGTGGAAAACAATTGTGTTTTGGATCTGTATTTTGGGGTTTAGCTGATTCTCAGATTTATTACCCGTTAGAAATATGTTGCATATTGCGGATTGTTGCAATCTACATACTTTGTGCTTCCNACTTGAGATAAGTAAAACTACAACTGTGTGCCCATTTCGCAATGGTTTTATTTTGTTAGCTTAAGCTTTAAGGCCAAATTCGTTTTTTGTTTAAAACAATTGTATTTTGGATCTGTATTTTTGGGTTTAGCTGATTCTCAGATTTGTTACCCGTTAGAAATATGTTGCATATTGCGGATTGCTGCAATCTACATACTTTGTGCTTCCAGAGTATTTTGTTCATACTGAGGGTTACTATTGCAGCAAGATAACGAGTTCCTGGTTAAGTATCGGTTGGCATTGGGAAGAAGCCACTTGTTCATCAACTGCTAGTTATATCTGCCAAAGAATCCCTAAAGGTAAAAACGATTTGCTCAACTTTTTGTTTGATTTTCACCTTTGTTTTTATATAAAAAAACGCATGTCTTGCTATGAAACCGATTTAGATGTATTAACTATCTCATTTAATTCCATGCGTCAACGATTCAAAGTCTTGTCGCAAAAAAATAAAAAAAGCAAAGAAATAAAAATTAAAGAAATCATTGGATAAACTTTTTTTTTTCTATTATTTTTTAAAGATATTGTTCAAAACACATTTATTATTCCAGAAACAACCACAACCTCCAGACGTAAGTACGGAATCATGTTTCAAAAAATCAAAACATTTCTTACAATTTTGTTTAAAAAACAAAAAATGTAGTGTTTTTCCCCTATGTTTTTCAGGTTTTCATTTAAATACATTTACTACTCCCGGGACAACCAAGTGCTCTAAAGGTAATTACGGATTCATATTAGAAAAACATTTTGTAAAATTTTGTTCAAAAAACAAAAAATAACTTGTAGTGTTTTTCCTCTATGTTTTTAAGGTATTCGATTATATACATTTACTACTCCAGGGTCGACAACCAATGGCTCTAAAGGTAATGACGGATTCATATTAGAAAAACATTTTATACAATTGTGTAAAAAAACAAGTTTTCTATATTCCGAGCAATATCATAGGTTTGGATTTGAAAAAAAACGTTGTAAACTAATTAAAAAAAGTTGTAAAAACCCTTTAAAACCCAAGTCAATTCAATGAAACATAGCACAAACTTTTTTAAAACTAATTTAGCAAACTAATTGGAAAACCAGACAAGTTATTGCAAAAAGTGGTTCTGCCAAAATAGCGTATATTTATCTGATGTTCAAGAGACCACTGCAAGAGCTAATCAAACCAGTACGTAGTGAAAAAGTATTAAAAAATGCAGAAAGGTTTTAAATTTACNGTATAGTGTTCCGCTGCCTAGTGCTTTGTCAGAGACTAGACATAACACAAAGTGTTTGTTTATATGCTTTCGCTATTGCTCGTGCTCATAGAATGAAACGGCATGGTCAATACGGTCACGTGATATACTGTTAACATAGAGATCGTATATTACTAATTGTAAACACTACATTCCTCCCTAAGTTATAGATGCTAAATCACAAAGTTATTTAACACAATACACAATGGTAGTTTGTTTAGAAATGACAAGGTACAATAACACTTACTGCTATATGAAAATACAAATAGGTATTCGGATACAATTTG